>JZLH01S0518838.1:13637-28778 GCA_001188425.1 Eucidaris tribuloides
GAAGTAATTAACATGTTTAAATATGTATTTACCATGCCCAGAAACACTTCTTTTAAACACATATTTAAAAAAAAAATCCTACACCTGCTCGGTCGCTTCGCTCCCTCGACTACCTATTTACATTCTTTCACATAGGTCTATACTTACTGTACGGTACATCTTTTTGAAATCCTGACAACAATCCTTATAATTATATTTTTTATAAATATACCTTTAAAATATGTATTTACTGTGCTTAGAAACATGTCTTTGCTACGTGTATTTCAAAAAAAAATTCTTGCCGTGGGTTCCCCATCCCAAACCCGTCCTCCGCCCTTACGCAAGTATAAATACCCAATTTTAGTTTTTCACGTATACTTCCTGATCATTTTTTTGAAATCCTGAATCTTCATCAAATATACCCACTGGCGGAGCCGGGGGGCATACTAGGGCCATGCCCCCCCCCCTATTCAGCCGCTAAATAAAATTTAAAAAAAATAAAAGTAACAGAGAAATTACGGCACATGCAGACGCAGGTGCGTCAATCCATTTTTCGGATAAGGAGGGGGGCAACAGGGGCCAATATTTTCATTGGCGTGGAAACAAAATGTCACAATTTTCGGCGTGCTCCGCGCGCAAAATTGCAGTATTAGCTAGCAACTTTTCACGCAAGGCGTGTCGCAAAATTAAATATTGTGTAATAGTTCAATGGTTTTGGAGTGCCTTGCGCTATTCTTGCATTACGTTTTAAGGATGATTCAATTTGTCATATTTTCTTTGTCAAAAAAAGTCAAAATTTTCGGCGCGCTCCGCGCGCAGAATTGCAAAAATACATTACGCTGACCATTTTTTCGCAAAAGCGCAAAAAATTGAACATTGTGGAAGTTTAATGGTGTTGAAGTGCTTTGCGCTATTCTTAATACGTTTTAAGAGTGATTCAATTTGTCATTTTTTTTGTAGGGGAGGGGGCAAAAGTAAGGAAAATGTCAAAAAGAAATTCTCGCAAAGCGCGAACAAAAACCCAGAACATAATTGTGTAGTGCAAGCAACTGGTTACTGAAAATTTTCAATTTATACACACCGGGTACTTAAGAATCATTTAAGATTACAAAAAGTATGTGGTATAAGGTGAAGGAACAGGAAAGCAACGAACAACTTGAAAATAGTGTTTGTATATACAGTTCAGTCAGGGGGTGGGGAGGGTAGCTGAATAGAAAGCAGTATTTGATAATTATACACCTGTTGGTTGAGTTGAGGGTTTGTCCATTTAATATAGAGCCCCACTTTGATTTTTAGTTGAAAGTCAGTTTGAGCAGTATCGAGAATTTCAAAACATTGGGTGTTGCATTCTGACAAACATTGGGTGGATTATTATTTATCCTTCCCCAGGTGCTCCTGTACTCGCGATATGTAATGACGTTTGGTTTGACCAATATAACGAGCTTTACATCTCGCACATGTAAATTGGTACACAACTCGAGCACGGAGCTCCCGGGGAATGGAATCTTTAACAGAAAGTAAGGAACTGAGCTTAAAGGATGAAAAGGAAAGAATAATGTGAAGATCGTTACAATATTGTTTGACCATGTTGTTGATTCTCTTGTGAAGTTCCCGTGATGCATTCCCGACATACGGTAGCTTGAAGTATCTTTTTGTTTTCATTTCTTGCACTGACATTGTTGGGGTTTTGGACCTTTTGAAGATATTGGTTTACTGACCTTTCGATCAACCAACCTGGGTATATTCTTCTTCAACACCTGTTTCAAATTCTCGATAACAACATCAAAGAGATTAGAGTGACTACAAATTTTGTATGCCCTATCTACTAAAGTACGAAGTCTCTATAATTGTGTAGGTTTAAAGATTGTGTCACTTGATTTGCCACGGTCAAACATCTATATTTGAATCAATCAGCTGAAATCAATCCAAATGCGTGAAGATAATATAAAAACACCTCTCATTATAAGACTTGGGGTAAAAAATATTGAGTTTTTGGTTGAAAATCTGGGACGGTTAACTTCAATTCCTTTTTTCAAATTTGCTCAGGAGCAATTTAAAAAATCTCGGATCGGTCAAGTGATCGCTGCACGTTCAAAAATTGGTCCTATCATTTTAGCCGTTAGCCATAAGGGTTCGCGCAGGGATAGCGTTAACCAATCAGAGGGGCTGCGCTGTCTTTGCTACGGTTGCACAGTAACCGCGATTCGCAGTTTTGAGCAAAATTGAAACTCACCAGAAGAACAACATCTGGTAACTATGTCGGCTTATTAGTTTTTTCTCATAAAACAACAAATTCATGACGTGATGGGATCATCAGACATTTCAACACACCATCTTGCTAAGTATGTCAAACTACCGGTTGGTATTGATAATGAGGGAAGTAATGCGACTTGCACATCCCTGACACAATCTTAATGCGTTTTGTAGTGCCTTACGTCGCTATGTTGAAACATATTCATTTTCAATTTGTCATTTTTTTGGGGGGGGCAACACAATATGTCACAGTATGTCTGCCCCAATATTTTATTGCGTGGTAATTTTTATGGTTTTGCAGTTGCTTGCGCTGCCTTTTTTAAAACATATCGCTTTTTTTCAATTTATCAGTTTTGTGGGGGGGAGTGGGCCCAAAGAATATGTTTCTGTCCAATATTTTCATTTGGCGTCGGTTATAAAATGTCAAAAATTTTTCGGCGCGTTACGCCGCGCAACATTGCAATGTCGGCTAGCAATTTTTTCGCCCGAGGATTGCGAACGCAAATTGAATATTGTGTAAATTTAATGGCTTTTGTAGTGCCTTTTACATTGCTTGTTAAACATATCATTTTTTTCAATTTAACAGTTTTTTTATAGGGGGAGGGGGTCAAAACGATATCTATTGCCCAGATATTTTCATTTGCGTCGGTATATGATGTTCCAAAATTTTTTCGCCGCCGAAAACTTGCAATATACGCTAGCAATTTTAACGCGAGGTTCGCTGCAAAATTTTGATATTGTGTATATATGTGTTAATGGTTTTGCTTAGTACCTTTACACTATTATTTTAAACATATTCTTGCATTATATTTTTAAGAACTTTTGCAATTTGTTAACTTCTTTAAGTAGGGGTATAAGCTAAGAAAAAAAAACCTTTCACTGATTTCTGCATTAGGGGGTGTATCCTCACTCGCCCTCCCCACATAGAATTGAACTACTCGCTCCAGCATATGGTCTAAATATTTAATTGATTTATTCGGGCATAATCAGATGATTGTTGAATTAAATAAAATGTGCCCCCAAAAAAATACATATGATAATTATCTCGCCTAATTGAAAATAACATACTTTTTATACTTTTTAAGGTTAAAAATGCAAATATTGTTTGTCTTAATTAGCCAATAACGAACTGAAAGTGGATATAATATTCGGATTGATTTGTCCTAAAGGGAGCCAAAAATATAGATTTTTAAAGGTGAAAATGCATTTTTTTTCTTACCCTGGGAGGGGAAACCCCCTCCAGACCCTCCCCAAAGCTATCACAATTCTACCAACAACAAAAAATGAATTTAAAAAAAAAGAAAGGTAAAAAGACCCGACCTATACCGACCCCCTGTATTTTGTTTGTTTGTGTTTTTTGGGGGAAGGGGGTATGTTCCTTCGCTTAGTCGATCCTCCACGTCTGGCCCCTCCCTATTGAAAAATCCTAGCTACGCCAGTGAATATACCTTTTAAATATCAATTTACCATGCCTAAGAAACATCTCCCCCCCCCTCAGCCACTTCGCTCCCTCGCATGTTTCCGTCAAGCCCCCTTGTAGCCCCCCCTAAAATGTTCGCTCTAGAACCGCGCCTGACACACACACACATACACAACACCCGCACACAGAGACACATACATATACACCACGCGCACACACACACACACGCGCACACACACACACACACACACACACACACACATACACACACACACACACACACACACACACACACACACACACACATACACACACACACACACACTCATGCGGCGTGATGGCCTAGTGGATAGAGCGTCCGCCTCACGTGCGGAAGGTCGGGGGTTCGAGCCCCGGCCGGGTCATACCAAAGACTTTTAAAAATGGTACCTTCTGCTTTCCAGCCAGGCGCTCGGCATTCTAGAACAGAGAAGGAAGAGCAGTCTATCAAACTGAAGTGGCTACGGCCTGGGTAAATAAGACGTTATTATTATTATGCACACACACACGCACACGTACACATGAAAATATTAGTATCCTCGGCGTATCAGTCTTATGATATACACGCATTCGTGCGTGCACAGTCGCGCACACTCACACAAACAAAGGTAAAAGGTAAAAATAAAGGTGAGGGTTTATCGTCTTGTACCACTGTAGAACAATGCTCACACGACGTCACACATTACCCCCTGATCATTGGACGTTAATTGTGCGCTACCTCCATTCCCTGGGGAGTATTCCTAGCCCGGCTGCTTGTTAGGCGCTCAGGAGCTAATTCATTCACAAATGGCTTTCTCAGTCCTCTCAGGTACCCATTTATACTCCTTGGTGGAGAGAGGTATGCGGATGAAGTGTCTTACCCAAGGACACAAACGCCGGCCGTGGCAGGTTTCGAACCGGGGTCTCGATGCCGGGAAGCCACGGCCTTACCCACTCAGCCACAGGAATAAACAAACACAGACAAATTATTCCAGCAGGAGTGCAGTTATTTCCGTGGGAATCTTCAATAAATATATACGGGGCTGCATTTAAAATAAACCGCTTGAGAGAGCCTATAGCGAGCAAGGGTTTACCTGATGTGGCGAGAGTGGGTATGCTGCCCCCCCCCCCCCGCAATGACAAAAGGACATAACTGACATTTGGTGTTTTGGAGATATTGAGCAAATTGTATTTCGTTCTAAAACAGAAAAAATGTCAGTTATGCCCTTTTCTCATGGGGGCAGTTTAATGTAAAGGGGTTGCTCTCTCTCTCTCACGCTAGAGAAAATATTGATAGTTTAGGTCTCAAAACATATTTTCTATTGCACCCTCGTTCCATAAATTTGAGTTGCCGCATTATAAATTCGGTTGGCAAAATATCCAGTGTATGAAATTGTGTCGGGTCATTCAAGTGTGGCAATACATTTCCAAATCTACACCTGCATTTGTTGATATGGACAATCATATTGGATATGGCCGGGGAAGATAGTTGAAAAAAATTTGTAAAAAGACTTCGCTTTTTAGATAACATATTGAAGAGAAATTTTCTCTCTTATAGTAGAATAAGTCAAGAGTCATATTGACAAAATTCACAATAAACTGTTTTATTTCAAAATTATGTTGTTTTTCTGGAAAGTGGAGGGGATGTTTGTGCAAGCCATTTTCCTCGGCCAAAAGTGTGGGGGTGTATCCGCTATCCCCATCCCCACAAATTTACGTCCGTGCTTGTCGTACACGTCTCTTATACAACTTTGTAAAGACAAGATTCAGATTCATTCTTTTATTGTCCCTATGGAAATTCATTTTGTTGGCATTGCAAATAAATACATACTTCATATAGATTATATTGTACAATGCAATTCAATTATACAATAATATACACAATATAGTTATACGAATGAACAAATAAGTAACATTCTCGTAACAGTCATAGTACACAAATTATTTGGATTAGGCCTATAATATTCTGATAGAACAGTACATGTAATAATACGTTATTCAATTTGGTCTTGCAGAAAAATGTTGTCTAGTTAAAGAACGAAGAGTGTCTTTATTAGGATAGTAAGTATTAGAATTGTTATTATTGTTATTATTATTGTCATTTCTTTCAGTTATTGTATTATTATTACCACTTCATGATATGTTAATTGGTTGAATGCAATACCGATGAATGGCGAAGTGTTAATAAATGACATTTGACATACATAACATGTGAAAATAACAAAAGAAATATACAATTTAATTCCTTTTCAAATATTGTTGTGAAATGACCTGAGAGTAAAAGGCAGTATTTCAGATTTGGGATATACTAAAGGAAGGAATCACATGGAAGTTCATGTTTTGTTAAAAGGCGGATCAAAAAGGAAACGGAAGAATTAAAAAAAAAAAAAACCCCCTATGTGTAGTGCAGTTCATCGAGCGTAGTCTTTTTCCAGATCGCATTGTCACGTAATTTTTAAAAAGTGGGTGTTGTTCGATTTTGTCTGATTTGTTTTACTTCCTGAATGAATTTAGATTCACATTTTTCTCGTAAGTTCTGAATTTCACCTGCTACCTTCCCTGTTTGCTTGGTTATTAGTTTGTAAAAGTCTCTTTTTGTACACCCTGCGTACCAGACTCATAGAACAGTCTTAAAAGGCTCTGTCTATACGTGGAACGATTTTAGTTTCCTGAAAAAGTACAATCTTTGTTGTGACTTTGAAACGATATGTTTGCATTCATCTTCCCATGTCAGTTTGGTATCGATAACAGTACCTAGGTGTATGTTTCCATTCCACATTATCAATATTTTGTTCTCTTATTTGAATCATAATTTTTTTCTTTTGGTTTTGTTTAGACCAATTTACAAATATATTTATAACAAGAAAAATAGGAAAAAAATTGAGAAATTCATGAAGAGATGTTTCTTCCACAATAAAATCATCGAATTAAATAAATCTCCAGTAACCTTAAATTCCCCTTCACATTTCAAACTCTGTTGACATGAATGAGGTCATTTTCATAATATAACAGACAAACATTAATTCAAAAGCTAAATTTCCTTATCATGTAAAAGTGACATCCATTGTAGAATCCATTGTTATCTATTCATATAACTCGTCATCACTATGTGGCCGCTATCTAATCAAGCTCTGCTTACGACAGTTGGTCCTTCTGCATCAAGTCTTAGTCCTGCATGCAATCTATTAAAAAAAACAATACATCCATTCCAATAAACCTGTCTGAATTTGCATTTGGTTTCTTTTTTCCCCGAGACTTGTTTTTATTGTAATTAAATGTAGTATACTCCAAAATTCTGTACCCATCACAATGAATAATATATTGCTGCGGCACAAATTGTCGCCGCGTCACAAATTGTCACCGGCGACAATTTGTGACGATTTGTGAAAAACCTGACGGCACAAATTGTCGCTACCGGCACAAACTGTCGCCGGCGACAATTTGTGCCCGAAGTTGACGGCACAAATTGTCGCCAGCCATAATCAAAGCATGTTGTGGCATAAATTAAATTGTTTGTGGGTACATGGGTATGTGTGTGTGTTTAGTTGTGCTTGTGTGTGTTAGCATGTGTCTGTTTGTGTATCTGTTTGTTTGTCTGAGTGTGTGTTTGTGTCCGTGTGTCTCTGTATGTGTATGTTTGTGTCTGTATGTGTGTTTGTGTGTCTGTATGTGTATGTGTGTCTGTATGTGTCTGTTCGTGTGTTTGTATGTGTGTGTCTGTTTATGCATCTGTATGTGTCTGTGTGCGTGTCTGTGTCTGTATGTGTCTAGTCTGTATGGGTTTGTTGTCTGTGTGTTGTGTGTTTGTCTGTATGTGTCTGTGTGTTCATATGTCTGTGTGTTTGTTTGTGTGTGTCTCTGTGTTTGTTTGTGTGTATTTCTGTGTGTCTATGTTTCTGTGTGTCTGTAAGTGTCTATGTGTGTGTCTGCATGTGTGTGTTGTTTGTGTGTCTGCATGTTTGTATGTGTGTGTCTGTGAGTGTCAGTGAGTCTGTATGTGTGTGTCTGTATGTAACTGTTTGTGTGTCTGCATGTATGTCTGATTGTGTCTTTGCGTCTGTATGTGTCTGCGTGTCAATGTGTCTGGATGTGTCTGTTGTCTGTTTGTGTGTCTGTGTGTTGCGTGTTTGTATGTGTCTGTGTGCCTGTTTGTATGTCTGTGTGTTTGTCTGTGTGTGTCTGTGTGTTTGTGTGTGTCTGTATATTTTTGTTTCTCTGTAAGTGTCTGTGTGTGTTTGTTCTGTTTGTGTGTCTGTTTGTGTGTATGTGTGTGTCTGTGCGTCTGTGTATCTGTATGTGTATGTTTGTGTGTCTGTGTGTTTGTTTATGTGTCTAATTTTGTGTCTTGTTGTGTCTGTGTCTGTATGTGTTTGTGTGTCTGTAGGTATTGCTGTCTTGTGTGTCTATGTGTGTCTACATGTGCGTATGTATATGTATATGTCTGTGTTTGTGTGTGAGTCTTTGCGTCTGTTTGTATGTATGTGTGTTTGTCTGTGTGTGTCTGTGTATATGTCTGTGTGCTTGTGTGTCTGTGTTTCTCCGGTCTCTGACATGTTGTGTTTGTATATGTCTGTGTTTGTGTGTGAGTCTTTGCGTCTGTTTGTATGTATGTGTGTTTGTCTGTGTATGTCTGTGTATATGTCTGTGTGCTTGTATATGTGTCTGTATGTGTCTGTTTGTGTGTCTGTATGTGTCTGTTTGTGCCTCTGAATGTATCTGTTCTGTTTGTGTGTATGTTTTTTTATGTGTGTCTGTGTCTATGTGCCTGTGTGCCTGTGTGTCTGTTTGTGTCTGTGTGTGTATGTCTGTTTGTGTGTCAGTGTGTTTTTCTGTGAGTCTGTGCGTAGCTGTGTGTGTCTATTTGTGTGGCTTAATACTTCTCTGTGTTTGTGTATGTCTGTGTCTGTATGTGTCTGTTTTATATGAATGTCTTTGTGTTTGTGTGTCCGTGTATCTGCCTGACACTCACAACCACTCACAAACTTACACAGACACAGACATCCAAATACACGCCATACACTTGTAAATCCTCTTTCTGACACCACACCAACTACCAACTCAGACACACATACACAAAAACAGACACACACAGGCATAGACACACATAAAAGCACACACAGAAATACAAACACGCAGATACACTGAGACACACACCGACACATACAGAGACACAAACAGACATATCCATACACACAGACATGCAGACAAACACACAGACATACAAACATACAGACAAATAGGCATATACATGTACATAGACGCATACACACAGACAAAGACAAATACATGTAGACACAAAAACAGACACACATGCAAACACATAGACACATACAGACACCCAGAGACACACAATCAGACACAGAGAAACACGCAGACACACAAACATATGCATACAGGCAGACAGACACACATGGACACACAGACACATACAGATACACAGACACATACAAACACACACCACACAGACACACAACAGACAACAGACACATACAGACTAGACACACACAGACACATAGACACATACAGATAGACAGACACAGACAAACACACACCACACAGACACACAACAGACAACAGACACATACAGACACATAGACTCACACAGACACAAACGCACAGGCACATACAGAGACACAAACAGACACATTCATACACACAGACACGCAGACAAACACACAGACATACACATATACAAATACAGACACACAGGCATATACATGTACATAGACGCATACACACGAACAAAGGCAAATGCATGTAGACATAAAAGCAGACACACAGGCAAACACATAGACACATACGGACACACAGACACATACAGTCACACAGACACATACGCACACAGACAACAGACACATACAAACTAGACACGTACAGACACATAGACACACACAGACACATACGGATGCACAGACACATACACACACACGAACACACAGACATATATACAGACACACAGACACATACAGGCAAACACACAACACAGACACACACAAACAGACAGCAGACACATACAGACTAGACACAAACAGATACATCGACACACAGACACATACAAACGCACAGACACATTCAGACACAGACAAACACAAACACACAGACATACAAACAAACAGACACACAGACTCACACACAGACAAAAACACAGACACATACAGACACTAATACAGACACACAGAGAGACACAGACATATACAGACACATACAGACTCACAGACACATACACACGTAGACACACAGACACACAATTAGACACACAAGCAAATACAGACACTGACACACAGATACACACACATATTTAGTGAGTGGCGACAATTTGTGACGATGGCGACAATCTGTGCCGCTAGGTTTTTTTTTCATGGCACAAATTGTCGCCAGTGATGCAAAATGCTGGGATCAGCAAGAGCGTCACAAATTGTCGCCGGCGACAATCTGTGCCGATTTTAAAAATTATTATGTCGTTTATGTACTGTATTCATATACTATTATGACTGCAAATATAATCAATAATTACACATGTTACACTCCAGTTACAGTCAATTAGGTATACACAAAATTTATTCGTGTATACATGTCAAAAATTTCACGTGTCTGTGTGACAGCAATTTATGTATGTATATGAATAAGGAATAAAAGCAGAACATTATCTGCCCAAAACCAAACATTATCAGATACACTTATACGCACAACAAAAAAGTAACTTTACCCCCTTTTCAAACTACCATAGCTTTTTAACGAAATGAGTTTTAGCAAAATAATTCAGCAGGAGTATTTATACACTTATTGACTAACATCTGTGGGGAAAATGTGATTGATCCGTCAAGCCATGTATGAGTGAGCATGCGTTAAATGCACAAATGTCACTTTTCAAAAGTCACAGGAGTCATCTCTTATGCCGAAATAATGGTAAATAATGGCATTTTTGCTATGTTCTTAAAGTTTGCTCACTCAACCATGACATGGTTACAACCTCTTATGTTTGTATAACATGTAAAGATAAATGTTGCTGAAAAATACCGGATTTTTTTTTTCAATAAACTTAATGGATTTTATAATTTCAAAATTCAGAAAGATGAAAATTTTTAAATTGGGCCCATTGAAGCGTAAAATATGCGAAAAGTGCCAGGGGTGGTGTAAGGGGGTCAAACAATAGATTATTGACATAAATATCGCTTAATTATTCACCAGAAACAAAATTTGTCAAAATCCTGCATCACAAATTCCCAGAAATGATCCTTGTGACTTTTGAAAAGTGACATTTATGCCTTTAATGCATGCTCACTCATGCATGGCTTGACGGATCAATCACATTTTCATACATAAGTTAGTCAATGAGTGTAGGAATACTCCTGCCATACTTCTGCCAAATTATTTTTCTAAAACTTGTTTCGTTAAAAAGTTATGGTAATTTGAAAAGGGGGTAGTTACTTTTTGTTGTGTTTAGAATGGGGTAACCATGAAGGTCAGATGATTTAACAGATGTGATCACGTCCGTCGTTAGAGGGCGTGGAGTATGGAAGTTCTAGGTCTACAGACCGCGATATTTTTCGTGCTGCAGAGACAACAAAAAATTAGCCTCTCGGACCACTACCACCACATCGGAAATTCATTTTTTTATGCCACAGGCTAACATTGTGGAGCTTCAGTTTAAACAAATTGTCAAATGTGATATGTGACCTACTATAGTGGTGTTCAAATGGACAAATAAACACCCAAGAATACAAAAGTTTGGAAAGTCCTGCTGCCACTGGCAAGATATGTATGAATAAACAATTTGCACTCGGGTGGAGGATAAAATAGCTTAGATCCCGGCCTATTGGCTAAGATCATGTGTATCTGCGCACAGTAAGTATATGGGAGGAAATGGGCGGGTGAATCCGGTCAATTGTCAATTGAAGTGCTTGTAGATTTTCACTTTTTTAAAACACTAAATAATCATTTTGAAATACAATTTTTTTCAGGGTTTCATTTATGGACCTTATCATAAGACACTTAGGGTATAGAGGATTGTGTAGCTCACAGTTTTTTAAACTTTGGTCAAATTAGCCTGTGGCTTAAGGTTTACGACGCCAACAAGTAAATCTACACTAAGGTTGGTTACGACTGGAGTTTTGCCCTTGTTTTTTTTTTCTTCTGCCATTTTCACATCTGACTTTCTTATGCTTCTTACTTATAATCTCCTAAAAAATGTTCCACAACTCAACTTTGAGCGTCGATATCTCTCTTGATATTACATGCGTCATGAGCCAGGCGTCATGGCTCTGTGGATAAGACTCGGTTTTTCGACCTAGAGGTCCGAGGTTCGAATCCGCGCCGGGCCATGGCGGTTGTGTCCTTGGGTAAGGCACTTTATTCCCCACCCCGTCCCTCGGATAGGACGTAAAGTCGGATAGGAAGTCCCGTGTTTAGACAGAAACACCTCAGCACGTAAAAGAACCCACGCACTTCATCGAAAAGAGAAGGGTGAAAACCCGGTGTTGTGGTCACATATTCATTCAAATTACCTGGGGACTGGATGCCTGAGGTTAACAGTGATTAAGTTCACTTTTCTAGTCCCTGTCATCCGAAATGATGACAAAGCAATAATAATAATAATAATAATAATAATAATAATAATAATAATAATAATAATACTTTAATATATTGTTGAAATACCTATTCATTTTCTTTTGAAACCATACCCATTTGTAATGATTTCGAAATCATGGAATGTGTTCGACACCGGAGTATAGGGCCAATTAAGTCAAAAGTGAAAAGTTGCAAAACTTAAAGACACTATGAAAGACCAATTAAAACATGGTCAAACTTTGCTCTCTGACATAGAAAAGTAAGTGTACCTTGATTTTGATCCTTAGTGTGTTTTCAGCGTATAGCTTGTCTTTTGTGATGATTATGAAATCGTATTTGGTATGTGCACTGTATTGCTTGTTTTGTTTGTTTTGGGTTTGTGTATGTATGTGTGCTCCTGTATCCATGTTTGACTGTAAAAAGGTGCACTTCTGAAGTGCAAAATTGTAACCAAAAAGGTGTATTTTTGCACCCAATACGTGCAAGTTTGCACCCTGAAGGTTCAAAATAATACACCTTAAGTTAACACAATAAAATTCAGATGCAAATAAGCACCTTTATGGTGCCATCCTGCACATAAGCACCTTTATGGTGCAATTCTGCACCTTTTAGGTGTAAGTAAACGCCATCCTGCACCTTTATGGTGCAATCCTGCAACTTTTTATGTGCATATTTGCACCTTTCATAAAGGTGCAACCTTTGAGCATATTTTTCTTAGTGTGTAGTTTGATCAAATACTTAATTGAGTTGAGTGAAGCAGAACAAGCACCTCTGCTTCAGAAGAGCCAGTTGTTAGCTACAATGTTCCGTTGCATTGTCAAATTTTGATTGATATTTCAGATAGCAAAATAGGGCAATACTACTAGAGACTGGGGCTAGGCTAGGGTCAGGATATCTTAGCCTAAGTCCAATTATTCTAGGCCTATCCTGATCTGTAACTTGTAAGTTGTGAGTCTACCTGTTCTGTGTTTATTGATTACTTTGTCAAATGAGGCGTACAATCATTTCACATTTTCGAAAAAAATAGCTAAAGCAACCATTTGAAGAAAATATAAAGTAAATTAATTTTTATTGCAAAATCTCAATGATACGACAAATAAACAATGACCAAAATTGAATTATGTCAGAAGGCTGCAGTTTTAAGCAGAATAGATGAAGACGAAGTAAATGTCTATTTCTCTTGTAACACTATTTTTCCAAATAACTTTTGCAAAATGTCATTTTATACACGTTACTGTACACTGAGGCGCAATATTCAACAAGACTTTTAATATCGAGCGAGGCAACGGAAATTATCATTTTCTTGGGGGAGGGTAGAATTTGAACATTTACCAATTTTGAATTATAGATATTAGAATGAGAAATTACGAGATACTGAATAAAGTCAGACGAGGGAGCAGAGCGACTGAGCTTTAGAAATTGTTCTTATTTTCAACCTCAAAACCCCTTTTCTATTATGCAGACCTATAATTTACCCTATGGACTGGGAGAGGGTGTATAGGCTAACAGGCTAACAATTACCCCAGTTTGAAATAAAATATGAGCTAAATAGTCCTCCATGCTCCAGATACTGTATCTTGAGTTACAACTTAATAAAATAGCAATGGAGAAAACATGTACAATGTAGGGGATTACTAAACAATAGTTATTTCCACTCACGAAGTCATCAACCGTGTTTACGACTACACTAAGGGTACGCGAACTAGAGTTTGCTTGCTGCCCTCAACGTTGCAAGACCATATGGGACTGTTCTGGGCCAAGCACTGGCAGACCGGTGTCTTTAATAAGTTCTAAAAATGAAGGCCTGAAAAAAAATTGTATTTCAAAATGATGATTTAGTGCTTTAAAAAAGTGAAAATCTACTAGCACTCAAGTTGACCGAATGCACCTGCCCATTTCCTCCCATAAATTTACTGTGTAGAGCTAAGCTATTTTATCCTCTATCGGGGTGGAAATACTTTATTCATGCATATCTTTCCAGTGGAAGCATAATTTTCCCAATTTTTGTATTCTAGGGTGTTTGTCTATTTAAACTCCAAACTTTCCAAATTTTTGTATTCTAGGGTGTTTGTCCATTTAACTCCATTTAAACTCCATGTAGCTCAGATATCAAAGATTGATTTTATTTTAATTTGAAGCTAAAAAATGTTTGCCTATTACATGTTTTCTTCTTTGTTTCCTCTCTCTTTTGTGTTTTTTTACCCCCCCCCCTCGCTTTGAAGGGGATCATGCCATCTATTTGTCTTGTTTTACTTCCTTGGTGTTAGTGTAGGTAAATACAATGTCTGCAGATTTAGTGAGTGAGATTTGAAGCATTTTGGACAGTTTTTAGCATTTGGAGCATTAAATTTGATAACTTGCTTACAAGCGGGCTTCCTTGCATGTGTGCTTCAGCGGGGCAAATGTTATCAGGACTGTTCTACTTCAAAGGAGGGTAGTGAAAAGGATTATTGGCAAACATGGTGTAAATTGAAAATAAGATGAAATGATTTTTATTGGTGCAACATATTACAAAAACAAGGTCTGGGCTGGGATAATCTCAAATTTGTCAAAAAAACAGGGCCGAAGTCGATGAAAGGCCAATGAACCGAGTTAGGTCACTACTTTTTCCCTCGCTGTGGGCGCTCTTCAAGCACTACAGAATGTGGAAAGATCGGACGTATGGATGGATAACAATAACATCACAGTTTGGAGTGCGCGGAAACGAAGTAGTAAACACTAGACAGTTTGGTAAACGAAAGTGCCCTTCGAGATTTAGCAAAAATATGCATTTTGCATTTTGCTCATTTGAATGTCCCATAAAATATATCAGGAAACTCAACTCTCACACAGTTTCGTCCTGCATATACTTGCACAGTACAGTATGTACATGTGTTACCTCTGGGATTTGCTGTCGTGAAAAA
>JZLH01S0518850.1:2319-17814 GCA_001188425.1 Eucidaris tribuloides
GAAATAAATTAATGTAGGCCTATAGGCCTATACTATGAATTAGAAAAAAAAAATCTGAAAATCTGAAATTTCATCACATTTACCCTTTGAATAGGTTTTCCGGTTACAAAATTTATCAAAGTTGCTAACAAAATCGGAAAAAAAAATGCATGAAGTTTTTAAAATAGGAGGGGGTGGGGACAATTCCCCCTCCCAGAAAAAATTTGGGGGTTAACACGTTCCACGCTTCCCCCCCCCCACCGATCGCCGCCAATTGTTGGAAGGTACCCCTATCACCCCTGACGACGAAAAAAAACCCCACATTTTTGCCTGACAAAAACATAAAACAAAAAACATACCAAACTGAATGTCAAACAAAAACAGCCTCCGACAAATAGTGTTGTTATTGGGGGAGGGGCATGGAGCCGCCGACGAACCCAAAAAAAAAAAAAAAAAAAAATTTAGTCCAAACATTTTTTTTTACGGTAGTAAACAGTGATAGAGGGGATTTTCGAAAAAACGGTAAAATCCCCGTCATATTAATTGCTTGTAAAACAATAGGGGTGATCGATCCCTCTGCCCCCCCCCCCCCCCCCCCGTCGGTGCCGCCCCTAAATATGGCTGGTTTATGCTGGGGCCTAGATACGGAAACTTATATTCACAGTACAACGCCGCTGGATTTACAGTTTGATCTTCAACCAATCACTAAATTGGCATTGGAATTTCGGTGGCTGTTGTTTTCCATCGAGCGACTCCGTGGCTGCTGGCTTCAGCCCACAACTGTGCGCAATTATTAAATGTACACTACGTTTCACAAAATTAATTTGTAGATGCTAGAAATTATGGAGTACGTAGAACAACAAGCTGAAACGCAAGGAAACATGTAAGTTGATGTTTTATTTTTCTCCAAACCGAATGGAAATCATCGTGAGGATGATGTAAATGTGAAACATACGTCATGTACAACACTGCACGTGTTTGTGTTGTATCAACATGCCATTTAAATTATTGTAGTCCCACTCATTGGAATTGGCGTTTGCAAAGCTGAAGGTGAAAGTCTGTGATGTTACTTTTTCGACTTAGTCTGAGTGTGAGTGGACATTGATTAGAGTACCGGTCAACATGCTGCACGGCCGTATACCATACCAGGCTGTGATGTGGATAGGGAGTGCAGAGCAAGTGCAAGTTTACCGCAAGTTCTGCTCCGACTCAGTATAAATGGCGCCGCCTTATTTTAGGTATGTGCGAATACCGCGCAACGCGAGCACTGGTTTTGGCCGCACCGATCGCGTGCGGTTTTTCACGCAAGTGGCATCGCCGCTCAAGAAGTACTCCTCTGAAAATGGAGTTTACTGCGCATGCGCAGATCGTGGCATGTCTGTCATGGCTTTTTCCACACAGTTCACATTGTGAGCTTTCTGTACATATAAGTTTCAATGTGAAAACTCGCCTGACAAATATCGATATCGTCGCTTGAAATTTCATCAAATTGTTGGATGTGTAAATGATCGAAATTTTGTAACTGTAAGTAGAATATATTTTCAAAGAAGTATACTTACTGTTTCTTTGATTATTGATGTACAAAATATCAAAATTTGAGCCGATTCTATCGACACGCAAGCCCGCAAATAAGAGCCGCAAACTACCCATGTCACTACCGATCTCCAGCAGTCAGGCCGCCCGGTGCGGCGGGCCATGTGGCGAGACTCCCGTGGCCCGCCGCACCGGGCGGCCTGACTGCTGGAGATCGGTAGTGACATCAGGGTAGCTTGCGGCTCTTATTGCGGGTTTGCATGTTGATAGAATCGGCTCAAATTTTGATTTTGTGTAGATCGATAATCAAAGAAACTAGTAACTAACCTTTGTTTGAAAAATATATTCTGCTTACAGTTATAATATTTTGATCATTTTAGCATCCAAAATGAAGAACTGTCGATAATTAATGGGTCGATCATACTAGCTTGAATAGGATCTTGAATTGTTTGATACTTGTAAATGTCATTTTTATGAAGATGTCTGTCATATTATTATTATTATTATTAACTTAGTTTCCAATTTTCAAGGTAAAAATTATTTTGTCACAGCAATTTTACTTTTCCTCCCAGGGTCATGGCCCAAGGTGCTAATTGTTCAATCATGTTTCAGCATTTGGATTTTGGACTTCGGATTTGCTTTTGAAAGGGGACTGTGTATTGTTGATGTTGACTTTTTTTTTATTTAAGTGCAAAATTCATGTTGGATTTTTTTCACTCTTGTAGAAAAATAGACATCAAAACTTGGATAGCCAGAGAAAAGAATGAATAATTTTCAAATGCTTTTTTTTATTATTTATAATTTTTGAAAAAATTATATTTGTACTTATTTCTTGTGACATTTTTAGGTGGGGGCTGTGTTATTACTGGGTGACTTGTATGTGTCACTTTTGTTTTTATTTTGTTATGAGTGTTTGGAACTTTGATGTCTGTTTTTTTTTCAGTTTTATTTTCTGCTTTTTTTTTGAAAGAAGTAGAAATAGAGTACACTTTCTTTTGTCTCTTCCGTTTATTTTTCAACTAATACATTAAAATTATCTAAGTTATTGACAATAACAAGTAGAGAAAATGTTGAAACATTCAAAAAGATATTGCTATTTTTAGCTATACGCAACAAAGGGAACATTTGAGCATTTCCTATGAATTAATAATCGTGGACAGGAAAAATATATAACATGCACAATACAAAACGTTAAAGAAATGCTTGAATTTATGTCAAACAGAGAAATACATTAGAAATTGATTAACAAAAAGCAAGTAATACATTGAACAATTAAAACAAACATTCGTTGGCACTTTTGCTGTTTGATGCAACTGTGTACGTAACAACCTTAATTATATAATTAACTGTCTGTGATAATCATGCATTTGCAAAAAAAAGGGCAAGTACAGTTGCGAAGCAGTATTTTGCATTAATTGCATAATTAAATATAGAACAATAATTAGAATTATGTACACATATGTGCGAACAAAATACATGATAAAATGATTAAAATGGTTTTCTCTTTCCATTGATATTTTGGAATCCTCTTCAAGGCTCAGATAAACAAATGAAGTTTGAGCCTGTTGAAGACTTGGGTTCACAATGGTCCACTTCGGTCACAAAAATCAATAATGTATTCCATTGACTTTACATTAAGACAATGACCGCAAATGTGGATGAATAACGCGACTTAAAACTGAAATAACTTTATAATTCCTTGATGAAAATTAGAGTTCTTGGTATCATTTGAAAGGTCTTTTTAAGAGCTTTCAAATGACACTAATTTTATTGATATCTGATGAGTTTCAATTTTTTTGTCACATACCTACTTATTTATGGCCACTCACCGACGACCGTTATTTTCCCTCCGCGCTCCGTAACAACAGCAAAGCCCGGAGCGGCCGTGCAGCGCAATGAACGATACAGCGACGAGTCTATCCTCGAATTCATATTTTCTATTGATCTGGCATAGTGATATTTGATGTAATAGATTTTTCATTTGTCTCTCTCTGTATTTTAGATCGCAATTTAGAAACGCCGTCGTCCGTCCATCTGTCCGAAACCCTGGTTTCCATTCGATAACTTTACTAATGTTTGATGAATTTTCATGAGATTCGGTATGGAGGTACATGATATCAAAATACAGCCCAACTTCCGTTTCGGAGGTTGTAGCTCAAAGGTCAAAGGTCAGACTCATAGCTCATTAAATGCGAGAACTGGTTTCCGTCCTATAACTTTAATAATATTTAACAGACGTTTATGAGATTTGGTATGAAGGTACATGATATCAAAGTACAACCCAAGTTTGGTTTTGGAGTGTGTAGGCTAAAGGTCAAAGGTCATAGCTTAATAAATGTGAGAACAGGTTAATCAGGTTGCTGTCTGGAAGCCAGACTAAGACATATGTAGCTTTGCCCATAAACTGTTTAATATTAATGCAAATTCTTTGCATACTATTCTGACAAGGGTTGCTCTTAACAACCTGACAGCTTGCTGGAGGCTTGCCAGACATATCAACAACTGATGTATGCAATTTGCATTTTTGGTATTGAAAATTTATTCGTAAGAACAGGTGAGAATAATAACTCTGCACTAGGTTTCAGAAGAGAAAACATCCATAAATTTAAATACATTATCAAATGATCCATTGCATATTCATATTTGGGTTGAAAATGGATAAATTAAAAAAAAGTATGTAGGCTACCAGATCAGAAATCTAATCATTTGTGGGGAAATAAAGGGGCATTATTGATTTGATTATCAGGCCTGTAGTGTAGCTTGATTGGTTTTCCCAAAATATTTTTTTTGTGAAATGTCCTGATTTTTTTCACACTTGTCAAAATTAAGGGGTAAGGGTAGTTTTTTGCATAATTCTCCTGTTTATTTATTTGTAAGGAAAATGCAATTATAATAAGCTTATAGCTAATTAATTTAAATTCTGCAAAAAATGAGGTGAAATTCAGTCCTGTAGCTTCTTCCTATCAGATTTTATAGTGGACCAAAAAAATATATCACTCTGAAAAGGAGTTTTTGGGTAGTATCGTTTGTCAAAAAGCAATTTCTGTGGGTTTCCACATGTAAAGTCTGTAGTAAACTGAAACAAATAGAGTTTCAGTTGAAAGACTTTACTTAAAGCCCAAGTTTAGTTTTGAGGATTTTTTTTATTTGAAAGCTTTATGCCCAAAGGTCATATCACACCAATAACAGATTCTGAATGTCTTTTTCGTTTTTTTTTTTATCTTAAGATGAACAAATCGGGGGGGGGAGGGTGGGGGGGACCGCCTGAGATTACGGGTGTTCCCACAAGATTTTTGACCATATTTTACATTGTAGACTCCAAAGGGTTAATAAGGTGTTAAGGTTATCTGAGTTATACCTCATCAGAAAGAGCAGTCTTAACACCTTATTAACCCTTTGGATGCTATAATGTAAAATACAGTCAAAAATCTTGGAGGTACCCCGTAATCTTGGGGGTCCCCCGGAGATTTTTCATTAATTAATTTAAAAAAAAAAAAAGACATTCAGAATCTGTTATTGGTGTGATATGAGTATATGACCTTTGGGCATAAAGCTTTCACATAAAGAAAAAAAATCCCCAAAACTAAACTTGGGCTTTAAGTTTACGATGACATATTGAATTTGAACAAAAACAAAGGATATATTCTAATTTTGTGGATACTACAAACATTTCAAAGTAGGTGGAGAAAATTTTTGTCACCCCAAAACAGCTATTTTTTGGCAAAAAAAGAAATGTGCAAATATTTGATTTTTTTTTTCAAAAGATGGTGAAATATACAGGGTTCTAGGTTGCCAAAACTGAAAATAAAGATACTTTTACCCTAGAACAGACCTACATTCATTGATGAAAAGGTAATTTTCCCCACTGAATATGTTTACACACATTTGTCAGTGAAATGGTGGTCAAATCTTGATCTTGTCATACATATATTGTAGTATCAAAATACAATTTGATTTTGGATTATGTACACTTATGTCAAAGGTCGAAGGTCATAGCTCATAAAATATGTAAGAATAGCTAATTACAAGTTCTGTTCAAAGACTTTAGTAATGTTAGACAGATTTTCATCTTCAAGTATGTATGCCATAGGGCAAAGTTCACAGTTCATTAAATATGCATATGTATGGTATATGTACCCGGCGAGGGGATGCTACGCTTTGCGTTGTCCTTGTTTAACAAACGTGTCAGAAAAAAATGAACCAGAATTTGAATTAAAGTAGACCCTAATAATACTAATAAAAATGTCCGCCTTGGACTATTTAACATACCAATGTCAGAATTGTGAGCCTTGATATTTCGTCGCGTCAGCGCAAGAACGCCCTTAGACGCCCTTTATTCATAAACCTGTCAGTGCAGAAAGGCCCGTATGGAATGTGCGCGTCAGTGCGGAAAGGCGCTAACACGCGCATGACTGCAGTAATGCCGTTAGTATACACACGCACATGTTCTTGTAAGGGCCTTTCTGCACTGACGCGCGTGTTAGCGCCTTTCCGCACTGACGCGCACATTCCATACGGGCCTTTCTGCACTGACGGCTTTATGAATAAAGGGCGTCTAAGGGCGTTCTTGCGCTGACGCGACGATTTGTTCCTTGTTCATCGTGTCAATGCCGGTAACCCGTGATAGCCTGGTGGTATTGTTGCAGCCTGGATAGATCTAGCTGTAGACGATGGGTTCGAATTCTGGTTCATTTTTTCTGATAGAAATGTTTGTTAAAAAATTATAGATCAACAGTTGCGATCTAAAATACAGAGAGAGACAAATGAAAAATCTATTACATCATATTTTCACCTCTCTGAATAATCCCTTTCCTATTGTCATATTTGTTGGAAGACTTTGTCGAATCGATTTTTAACTTGGTAAACAAGTCCAGAGAAGAATATTCCACAAAAATATTGTGCAAACAAAGAGGTGTAGCAACCAGATGCTTTCAATTCAGGTGAGAAAAATGGTGTTTAGACGGCATGTACAATGTATTTCACCGCTGATTTTAGTTGACTAAAATAAGGAGCGCTGTTTTTAGTGCACTTGACTATGGCTTTAGGAGTACGGTAGGAGCACCAGCGCGATCACGCTCCTCAAACATGACGGCCTGATAATATTAGTTGTGCATTTCTTGACATATTCTTATTGTTTTTCCACAGTTTGTGTTGTCAATGTGGTATCCCAATCCAGCCCAATCCAGCCAACACATGTGTGGCATGTCTAAGAACCCAGGTGGATATCACGGAGGGAATCCCCAAACAGTGCTCTATCTACTTCTGCAAAGGATGTGAAAGGTAAGTTGAGAAAAAAATGAATATCATTTTGCCGAAAATTGAAAACCTTAAAATATTAAGCACCACAAATACATCTTTGTATGTGTGTGTCTGTGTTTGAGTTAGAGACACTAATTAACAGTCTGGATCTTTAGTTTGATAAAAACATAAATTTAAAACTGTGATATCTGATATTACCAAAACAGTACTCGGTGATGGAACACGATTTTGTTGTCTCAGTGTGGACAAGAAATATATATGTAATTAACTAAAGGAATCAAAGGGGGTCATAAATATTGATAGTAAATTATGATTTAATACCCAATATCATAACGGTCTGGATTTTTCAATTAATTTTCAGATATCTGCAGCCTCCTGCCCAGTGGGTACCGTGTGCGTTGGAATCGAGAGAGCTGCTGGGTTTGTGCCTGAAAAAACTGAAAGGACTAAATAAGGTGAGTATTATAGCCACAACCACTTTCCCTGCCTGATTTGCTGAGGGTTGAATGGACTAAAATGTGTGCCATGGGTATTTAGCCTTAAGGCTGCCAAACATGTGCTGTGTAAACCTGAAAGAAAGGAATAAAAGGAATAAGCAAATGAAGCGGTAATCATCAGTCAATAATTTCAATCCGGATTTGTACCCGACAATGGAGTGGCCGGATTTACCTCACTTTGTAGCAATCACTCTCACACCATTTTTTCTTCTTGCTCGATTCAGGGCATCCTCCTGAAACCAACCCTCTTGAGGTCCTCCTCCACATGCCTTAAATGGATAAATAAATAAATGAGTAAATAGACAAATGAATAAAAAAAAATGAATACAATGAATAAATAAAAACAACTAAATCACCAGTTGTCCAGCAGAAGGGACATATCATATGTTCCCAGCAGATGGGCCTTCATAGTAAGTTTTCTCTTATTTGAGAAATATTGCCTTATTTGATATTTGTACTTAACAGACTGACAGAAGGATCTAAAAAAAATTACACTACCTTGATTTTATTTTTTTAAAAAGGCCATTGTTTTTCAAGTCACAGACAATTTAGTGTCAAGGCCCTTCTTGCGGGAACATATGCTAGGGCCCTTCTGGCGGACAATTGCGAAAATAAAAGAACAAATGTGCCGCAATATAGAACCAATCACATAATCATACTTACATGCTGATAAATTATAATTCTGACTTTCCACAGGTCCGATTGGTAGATGCCGGCTTCGTGTGGACCGAGCCGCATTCCAAGAGGTTAAAGGTCAAGTTAACGATCCAGAAGGAGGTTCAGAGTGGGGCGGTGCTTCAGCAGGTGTTCATCGTAGAGTACGTCGTCCAGGGTCAAATGTGCACCGACTGCCACCGGGTGGAAGCCAAGGATTTCTGGAGGGCCGTCGTGCAGGTCCGCCAAAAGGTATGGAATGAACGTAACTAGACCATTCATAGGGCAACTACCCCGGGATGGGTCCGACCTGACATCTCCCCAGAGGAGTTTAACAATGTTTCCAAACTCTGAGTTGTCCTTGGACTAGTTGTCCTTCTTGGTAGTTGTTCTCAGGGGGAGTTGTCTTGGGGGTGGGGGGGGGGGTAGGGGTGGTCTCCAGGCAAGTTGTCCTTGGACTTGTTGTCCTCCTTAAAGATTGGGTCATT
The DNA here is from genome assembly GCA_001188425.1 of Eucidaris tribuloides. Taxonomy (NCBI): domain Eukaryota; kingdom Metazoa; phylum Echinodermata; class Echinoidea; order Cidaroida; family Cidaridae; genus Eucidaris; species Eucidaris tribuloides. The sequence goes on from JZLH01S0518850.1 coordinate 10,730, forward strand.
GATTTGCACGTCAAAAAACATCTAAATGAATGAAATTAGCCGAAATCATATCCAATGTGAAGATTACTATAAATAAACACCTCTCATAGAGACTTGGGGTAAAATATCGAGTTTTGGTGAAAATCTGGACGGTTAAACTTCATCCATTTTCAAATGGCTCTGAAGCCTTTTAAAAGAAATCTGTGACGCCGATGTGCACGGGCCATTCCAAAATTGTCCGATCAGCCGTTAGCCGAAGGTCACGTGGAGTTTAGCCGTTTAACCAATCAGTGCGCTCCGCTGGTCTTGCGATGGTACACATAACCGCGATTCGTAATTTGAGCAAAATTTAAACTCACGAAAAGAACAACATTCTGGTAACATGTCGTTATTAGTTTTCTCATAAAACAACAAATTCATGACATATGGATCTCGAACTTTCAACACACTATTATTTTGTAAGTACTAAACTACCGTTTGGTATTGATAATGAAGGGAAGTAATGGACTTGCACATCCCTGACACAATCTTGAAGAGTTTTCCTCAGGGGAGTTGTTGTCTGGAGGAGTTGTCCTCTGGGAGATTTGTCCTTCAGGGGAGTTGTTCTCGGGGAAGTTGTCCTCTGGGGGAGTTGTTCTCAGGGGAGTTGTCTCAGGGGAGTTGTCCTCCAGGGAGTTTCTGCAGGGGAGTTTGTCCTCGCAGGGAGTTGTCTCCAAGGGGAGTTGTCTCCACGGGAGTTGTTCTCAGGGGAGTTGTCCTCGAGGAAGGAGTTGTACCTCATGGGAGGTTGTACTCAGGGGAGTTGTCCTAGGGGAGTTGTCTCCAAGTTCCCCAGGATGTTCCTCACGGAGTTTCTCGGGGGGAGTTTCCCAGGGAAGTGTCCTCAGGGAAGTTGTCCTGGGGGGGGGGGGGGGGGGGGGGGGGGGGGGTATTCTCAGGGGGAGTTGTCCTCATGGGAGTTTGTTCTCCAGGTAGTTGTCATTTGGGAGTTGTTTCAAGGAATTGTCCTAAAAGCTATACTTGAGTTATCTTCCTGCATAACACACATCTCAACCCAACAATGGAGTTGTTGTTTGAGGAAGTGTCATGCTTCAGCCTATATGTAGGGCATCTTTTTCTCCCAGACATGCTGTTCTTCTTCCAGACATGCTGTTCTTCTTCCACTGCTCATTTCTAGTTATGACAAAATATGGCCATCATGTCTTGATTGTGATTCCACGACATTTGCTCGGGCGACAATTGCTCCAATGATTATTTTACACATTAACCCTAACCCTATTCTGATCTGGAAACAAAATGACAACCCTAGCCCTCTAACTCTATAGAGTCTTCCGAGATAATGTCACAGGGTCAACTATCGCCGGAGCAAATGTCGGGTCACCCATCATTGTTCTTTCACCTGTACTGTGGAATCAGCTCCCTTTCCACATTCCTGAAACCCCTTCTCAGGACACATCCAAATCCCTCTTTATCTACCAGACATCTCCATTCTTCTTCTACTGCTCATCTCCTTTATATGACAAAATATGGCAATCGTGCCTTCACTGTTCTTTCACCTGTACTGCGGAACCAGATCCCTTTCCACATTCATCAAATCCCTCCTTAAAAACTCCAGTTGTGAGTAGAGGTTACATGTCGAGAATGTCTTGACCAGAAAATGCTGTAGAAATTTCTTCCCATCCGTCATCTTGGCATCATTTCTTCTCTTTTTGCTCCATTTCTAGACATCTCACAAGAAGACATTCTTCTATCTGGAACAGCTGATTCTGAAACACAACCTGCACACCAACTGTCTGAATGTCAAACAACACGACGAAGGCCTGGACTTCTACTACGCCAGCAAGGACCAGTCAAACGGCGCCAGAAAAATGGTGGATTTCCTCCTGGCAGCAGTACCATGCAGGTATGGTTGTAGGGACACTGATTTTCCATTTACTGGTAAATAGAAAGAGAAAATCTATTTACTCTTCATGTGAAAAATCATGGAATTCATGTTTTTGCTGTGTACATTTTGTATGACAAAATGGAATTTCCATTTTTAGATCAAGTTGAAATGGAATCACAGATTTTCAGGAACGGAAAAGACCATTTTTTGAAACGGAAAATCAGTATATCTACGGTTTTGATATATGAGGTGTGACAAAAACGAAATGGAGCTGTGACCGCCACATTTACGATGCAGTGTCAAACAACCGACCACCCATGTCACTATGTTGCACAACATTTCATCAACATTCTACTATAATACTGTGCAAGTTTTCTCACTCTGACAGCACAAAAGTGTGTGACAGGTATTATGGTATGTTTTCAATGAACTATCCCTGCGGGACAAAAATATGCCTGAATGGGACACTTTAGCTGAGAATTAGCCTAAAGGTTATGTCCATGATTTGCACACCCTGAGATGACCTCATCGACAAAATATTCAAAATTCATGTATCATTATGTAATGTGAAGATTCAAAAGCCTTGGGGCTAAAAAGCTAGGTTTCGTGAAAATAAATGCTGATAAAATTCCAAACACAATGATTGACATGATGTCATGACTCGTCATTCACGGAATTTGAATTTTTCAAATGACTATTAAATCTAGTCTGATTACCTGACATGATTCCTGTATCTCATGAAAACTGAATATCTGCTGGTCAAAGCTTACAAGGTCAAATTGACAGCGGTACAGGTGGACAATTGTCAGTCAATCTGTGCTATGGTTGGACTCTACCAAATTTTAAATAAGTGGGTGAAAGCTACATCCAGTGTCTGAAATCTAGACTACACATACCTTAAAAAATACAACTGGAGCAGTGGCTCCGTTTCATATGATTTACCATTTGTATTTCCAAAACGTTACAGCATATAAACTCTAGATTTTGATGACAGCATTTTTGTGTACCTGTCTTAAGTTGAATCAAATCTGAGCAAATACACTTTGGTGTACAAATCAAAAACACTGCTTTAAAGGTTGATAATCTTATTTGCAACCCTCCCATAACACAGCAAAAGATTATCCATGCCCTCAGACTATTTATAAAGGACTTGCCTGTGAAATCTAAAGATCAGATATTACCTAGATTTTGAAAATGTGCAGAAAAAAATTGAAAATAGTTATGTAGTGTATATTCTATGGACACTGTTCTAAATCTCACTCAGGCTGATTACAGTACATATGTTATACCAGATGGTTGTGCTGGCATGTGTCAGGCAATGAAAGGAATGCAAGGACATCTAGGTGCACAAACTAATTGCACTGTGGCACTATGGTACTGTCCAGGGAGATAAAAAGAGACCTACATGCACTGTCTCCAAATAGACTAGTAGACTAGTAGAATTTTTGTCACTAGAGACAAAAAAAATCAAATCAAAGTCAAATGTTTACTATACGGGTAATTCCACTAAAACTGTGATTCTAGCACCTACGCTTTGCTGAAGGTTCTTAAATAGTATTTTCTTGTAATATACCAATCTATTTGCACAGTGATAAATTTTAGGCATGCAAAAGAGACACCCGGCCTTTAAACTTGCCCTTACCTTCTCAACCTGCTTTCGTTAATATTTTTGTAAATCCTTTCACTGTAATTTCTTCTTGCGCCCGTTCTTTTCAGCATATCAACAGCTGACCACCGAATCAAGTTATCACCTTTTTTCCTTCGTTTGATTACATGAAATACATTGTTTTGATGTTCTTCCTCTTATTTTTGCTATTGTTATTGTTGAATAAGGTTATATTTGTCTATTTATTGTTTGTTGGTATTCAGATACAAGCAGTCACAACAGCTGATTTCACATGACGTACACAACAATACCTACAACTACAAGTATACCTTCTCCGTGGAAATTGTACCCATTTGTAAGGTACGACATTGTCATATTTTGTGTAAGACTACCATGTAAAAAAGGCTGGTAGTAATTAACAGTAATTAATTAATTGTTAAATGTATTGCCTTTTTGGCAATCCGCAACCTGAAATTAAAGAGGCAGTAGTTACAGTTAGCGCATAATTTAAAGTTTTATATGCATTAGGATGTATTACTTTGTTGCAAGGAACGAGATGAATGCTACAACATTTCCTGTATGGAATGTTGGACAAAATTTGCATCAAATTAGCGAACAAAAAGTGTCATAGGGTATGAAAAGTTGCCAGCTATTGCATGTCACTTACAAACAGAAATCTGGAATTAGTGTAGGATGGCATTCCACCCCAATCTCCTTCCTAAACCCATACTACTGTGTTTTGCTTTAACCCATTGGGTATTTAGTAAGATATTATTGAACTTATTGCCAGTGATTGTAATTACTAATTATACACACATTGAAGATTTTTTTTACTATTAAACTCAGTTAGATTGAGGTGGTGGCATTGAGTATTAATTCATGAAGAAAAAGCATACAATTACAAGTCCCATTTTTGTCATTCTTTTTGTGATTGTTCTATCTTGCTCTTTCCAGGATAATGTTGTTTGTCTTCCCAAGAAGCTGGCAGGGTCACTTGGTAACATTGGTCAGATCTGTGTGTGCACCAGGGTTTCCAGCACCGTGCAGCTGATTGACCCAAACACACTCCAAGGTAAAGAACTAACTCCAGTACCTTTAAAGATAGGGTTCAGGATTTGCAAGTCCATCACTTCCCTTTATTATCATTACCAAATGGTAGTTAAAGACACTATATTACATTGTGGAAGATCCAATCAAAAAATTGTCAAACTTTGCTATCTGACATATCTGACAGTGTTTGCATGGACAAATAAACACCCTAGTAGTACACAAATGTTCAGACAGACATGCTGTCACTTATAAAATATTTACAGATACAAATTGGGACATGAATTCTTCTCAGCCGATGAAAATTCTGCAATACAGCATCTACAGAATCGGAATCAGTCCTGCACTGAGTTTATGCCTGCCAACGAATTGCCTGGAGCTTATGTTTCGGTGTCCCGCGGCGTCCGTCCCGCCGCCGCCGTCGCGTGCCGTCCTTAACGATCCGTACCCCGGTAGTGCGATAACTTAGAACACCCCAATCGAATTTCGAGAACATCGGACCAAGTATGTACTAGACCAGCCAAGAACTGATTAAGATTTGGACGGAAAGTCACAGTCAAAGCACCGGCCTAAATATGCTGATTTGGGCTCTTTACCGGCGATCAACGAGAGCGGCTAGTCGGCATTTCATGTAACTTCGGTGAAGTATTTTATATGAGGCACCAATGAACTGATTAGATTATGGAGCTGAAAGGTCAAAGTCAAAGGTACCGAGCCTAAAAAGTTGATTTGCCGTTACCTGGGTGCATAACTTAGGACCCGATTGAATTTTCATGTATGGCGTGAATATGTATTAGAGCCACCATGAACGATAGATTGGATCAAAAGGTCAAGGTCCCGGGCCTAAAAATGTCGATTCGGCTCGTTACAGGCGATAACTTGAGAGCGGCAGTCCGCATTCATGAACTGGTGAAGTATGTATGATGAGCACCAATGAACTGATTAAGATTTGAGCTGAAGGTCAAAGGCAAAAGTCACCGAGCTAAAATATGCTGATTTGGGCCCCCTCGTTACCCGGTTGACCGCGATAACTGTGAGAACGCCCGTGAATTCATGTACTGTGAAGTGTGCTATAATGACCACCAATGGAAGCTGATAGATTTGAGTCAACCAGTCAAAAGGTCAAATGTCGCCGGCCTAAAAATAGTCGATTCATGGCTCGTTACCCGCGATAACATGAGACGCTGGTCGGATATCATGTAACTTGGTGAAGTATCATTATGGTGCACCATAAACTGATATATTGGACCATGATAAGCAACCAGTCAAGGTCACCCGGGCCTAAAATATTCTGAATTGGCTGTTCCGGCATAACATTGAAACGCCAGCTGGACTTCATGTAACCAGGGTGAAGTATGATATGAGCCACCAATGAACTAAATGTCGGAGTTCAAAGTCAAAGGGTCACCGGGCCTTAAATAGTCTGATGGGGCTCATTACCTCCCGCGATAAGCTTGAGACAACTGACGGATTGTAGGTAACTTGGGGAATATGGATTATGGCACAAATAAGCAGAGTTGAACGGTCACAAAGTTACCATGCCCCGACAATCAAAGATTTGGATGACGGGTGCGGAGGCATACCCCATCGGCTGCGCGCAGCCGAATTGCTCTAGTTACTTTTTTAAAGCACTTAATGATCATTTTGAACTGTAATATTATTTTCAGGGCTTCATTTTTAGACCTTATCAAAGACACTAGTAGCATGGGGAATCATGTAGCTCACAGTATTTTGAATGGAAAAATTGTTATGCGATGCCTTTAAGTACTTATGTTGAAAGTTTCAGATCCATATGTCACGAACCTGTTGTTTTATGAGAAAAATTCGTAACGATATGCTACCAGAATATTGTTCTTTCCATGATTTTAAATTTTGCTCAAATTACAGAACATGGTTGTGTGTATGTTCGCGTGACCAGCTGAGCACAGCGGTCAGTGGGCGACTATGTACTGTACACTGATAAACTGCTGAACTCTATGTGACCTTCAGCTACCGGCCGATCTTAACAATTTTGGAGCTCATGGAACGTGCCTAGCACTTCACAAAGTTTGAAGTTTAACCGTCCAGATTTTCAACAAAAGTATGTATTCTACCCAACGGTACCATGACAGGTGTTTATTTATACTAATCTTCAAATTGTGAACGATTTGAGCTGATTTCATTCATTTTGCCATTTTCTGGTGTGCAAATCCTGAACCCAATCACAAGCTAACATTGTGGAGCTTCAATTTAATTTTTAAAAAAATTCAAACTCTGATGTCTGAGCTACATAGAAGTGCTTAAAGACTGGGTTCAGGATTTGCACACCAAAAAAAATGGCAAAATGAATGAAATCAGCTGAAATCATTCACAATGTGAAGATTATTGTAAGTAAACACTTCTCATAGAACCTTTGGGTAAACTACACAGTTTAAGTGAAAATCTGGATGGTAAAACTTCAAGATTTGCAAAGTGACGGCCCATGCTTTTACAACAATTCTGTTAGGGAAGTTCATTCCCAAACTGGAAATCATGACCTCCTGGAGTATTGTTGTTATTACTTTTGCATTTTTTTTATTGATTGCCTAT
>JZLH01S0518862.1:3708-14046 GCA_001188425.1 Eucidaris tribuloides
AATAATAATAATAGCAATATTTACTCGATTGTGCAACTAAACTCTTACTGCTGGTAAACAGCGTATTGTTTTATAGGGAGAATTCATGAGGCATATAGCATTGAGCTAACTTTTATGAATATACCCGCCATACAGGTTTATGGTTTCCATACCAACCAAAAAGGTACACAAATACATCAAAACTCCTCAAATTTGTTTCTCATACATTACTAACATTACTACAGGGGGTTTAAATGCTTATCCTAGAAATTTTGAATTTGAATCCATCGGTTAATGTTTATCATTTATTTTCTCGACTTGACGATTGTCTGGTGAGAGGAGCATATTGGTCTACATGTTTGAAATTAAGTTGTCAAGAAACCATGTTTTGATAGATAATTCATAAGGTGGTATGTTGAATTCCCATGTTTGTCGGATACACTTGCATTTATACCCTCTTCTCTGTTGTTCTACCCGAAATCAAAACTTTATCATTATGTATTTGAACTACAGATGAGAAAGCTACTGTCCGGAGCAGGAGTAGAGCTTGCTCTTGTTTTTATGCCAATAGACTTCGTCCAGGTCTTAAAAGGTGGTGATTGCTTCAGTGAAGGTGTATCCCAAGATAAACACACCGACGTTCTTGATGACATTCAGATTGCCTCTTTGTCGTCGGTGCCATTGCAGCTCAGTAAAAAGACCACCTTCAAATTATTTTCTTGGGGTAAACCCAAATCTAGCGAGCAGCAATCACGTTCATCACAATCCAGTCGCAAGACAACATCGAAAACGATTACAGAAGTGCAACAGAAAGAGAACCCTGAAACATGGCAACCGTGAGTATTGGATTCACTTATTCAGTATAAAAGAGTATTCCAAGTACAAAATAATCCAGAGTCAGTTACCACCACGCTGGTATAACAAGTAACCACGAACACAGAGTGATAGAAAGCATCAGAAGTTAAACGAAATGCAAGGAAATGAAACCCGTTTGCAAATCTAATTTTATACAACCGGATCGTTTAGATTATAATATCCACTAATGTAGTCTAATATCGCTAGCGAATTTTCACACTTTCTCGGTAGTCGTTCATAAAAATGAAAAGAGCGACGCTTACTTAGATCATCGGTGTTATTCGATGGGTGTACTAAATTGTCTTGCTAAAAAGGCAATAATGGCCACCCACCATGTTAATCTGTGAAAAAAACTGTAAGCGTGGAAAACCCCCTCAAACTTTTCGCCTATGTGGCGATAACATTACAGCGTTAATTTGCTGCGATCTACCCTCACTGTTAAAAGCGATGGCGTAAAAATGTAGAACGACGGCCACTTTCTCGTCCCATTCGTATTGGGCTTTTGCGACGATTTATGGTTATCAGTGAATAATCGGGGCATTGATGGCATTTCATCAGCAGAGTGCTAGCCTCCAACTAATTTCCAGAAATATTATAGGCAGCTTGGTACTCTACAACAACAACAACAGCAGCAACAGCAGCAGCAGCAACAGCAACAACAACGGCAACAACATTCGTTAGAAGTTGAACATAAAGACATAAGGAGGAGGCAAGCGGGAATTAAAATCCTTCTTCATTTTTTATACCTTTCCACCTTCCTCTTCTCCCCTCTTCATCTTCTATATCCTCCTCTTTATATTCTTTTCTCCTCCTCCTTCTTCTTCTTCTTCCACTTCTCCTCCTTCTTCTTCTCCCCTTCTTCCCTTTTTCTCAACTTCCGCCTCCGCCTCCTCATTGTTATTATTATCAGATTACAATTGCGTCGTTTATGTTTTGTTTTGGTTAGCGAGGATCAACTAGGACTTGACTCTGACTCTGAAGATACTGCGTCAGCTTCAGACTCTGGACTACCAGCCGATTCAGAACACACATATATGCGGTAAGTATAGAAGATCTTTAGCCGAGGTCTGCGAATAATAATACATTATTATTATTAGTAGCAGTAATAATAACGAATGATCGAATATAAACAGTCTACATAAATCTATTATAATAATGTCGTTATTTGGCGGTTTGGCGATTTTTGGCTTTTTTCAACGGTATTTTGTGACGGAATAGCTCCCGACGGCGACCGTTCCGTTCGCGTCGACCCCCAAAATTCGATGCGGCGATTAGTGTTCATTTGCTCTCAGGGGCCATATGTTTTTGAACGAAAATGTTCGCAGAGGCCGATTTTTCAGGGCATTTCTCCGAGTCTTTTTGGCCGTACAATCGTACGAACCTGCGCGTACAAATCCACCAGCGTAGCTCACGTGAAGAAATTGCCAGTGTAGCCAAGTGACGTCTCACAGTTTCGCCAAGGTTTTGCCAGTGTGCGTTTTACCGACCAAAAATACTCATGCAATTCGGCATTCTCGCCAGTGTCGGCAAAATTCTCTTTTTTTTGCCTTGATCTATTTCTGAATAGAAAGGAACTTCATCACACCACTATCTTCAACTTAAATGTTATTTTAACAAGCATTATTTTCCTGTCTCTATGTCAAAAAAGTGCCCCAAAACTCCGTGAGATTGTATCCGTAAGGCATAGTCCCACACGTTCAGAACATGTATCGCGCGGGCGTTTAACGTGTCCAGTCAACTGCACGCTCCGTGGCAGAATCACCGAATCTCTGTGTGCCGGGTCTGTATGGTGTTCAACTGTGCAGTCCACATTTTATGCGTGTATGGGCCCTACCCCGTGGCAGAATCACTGTGTTTCAGTGGTTCAGTAGCTGTATGGACAGACGTACGCCTGTCACTGGCACACACACACTATTGTGTGTGTGGTCCTAAGCGAGCTATTCGGACACATACGTCTGCTACTAGAAAAAACGAACAAAGTTAGCACGTGTGAATTAAATGCAAGAGCAGCTTTATAAAATTGCATTTGCAAAATTAAATGCTGGACCCACATGTTTAGAAAATTTAAAACAGACTTCTGAAATGTTGAGTCTTAATTTTCATAACATATAATGTCGTATCAGATTATAGACTAGCCATAAGAGCAACTTTATAAAATTGCATTTGCAAAATTAAATGCTGGACCCAATGTTTAGAAAATTTAAAACAGGACTTCTGAATGTTGAGTCCTTGCTGGCACACAGGTTTAGCTGTATATGGACAGACGCTAATTTTTGGGAATTTTTTTTTCTCCCAAATCGTGGGGGGGGGGGGGGGGACATTTGATATTTTGTACCCCACTCTCAAAATCGGTGGGGGGGAATGTCCCCCTGTCCCTGGATTTGCGCCCCTGCATGCGCGCATTACGGTTTTCGTAATTATACATATATTGACAACATGGACAATGGATTTACCCAAATAATGTCTACAGACGAATATAAACGAGAGTTTTTAGAAAAAATCTATTTTTTTTGGAAATTGTCAAAAAACCCTACAAATCACCAAAAAATTCTACTCTCCCCTGCGGAATGTCAATTTTCCCGTAGGGATTCCATACTCCTACGGTTGGCTGAAATTCCCTACGGTAGGGATTTTCCCCTACGAATCCAGCTTCCCAGCGGACTTGACTCCGGTGATCGATCAGTCTGGGCACGTTGGAAAACATGTTTTATCTCTCGGCAACGAGTTATACATGTAATGTAGCAGTATCCTAATTAATATATGCAGTGGCCTGTTTACTCGCGAAGCGGCGGTCCCCTGCAGCTGAAGTGCCACTAAAACCCTGATTTGATGCTTGATTATCCATTTATATGTCTTGTTGTGCCTTCTTGGGTGTCAGTTTAATTAAATACAATGTCTGCACGATTTAGTGAGTGAGATTTGAGGTTTTTTGGCAGTTTTTAGGCATTTGAGGATGAATTTTGTGAGACCTCTCATTTGCATAGTGCTTTCATGGCTGTGTGCTTTGGTGAGGCAAAGGTTATCAGGACCTGTTCTACTTCAAAGGAGGGTAGCGAAAAAGTTTATTGGCAAACATGGTGTAAATTGAAAATAAGATGAAATGATTTGTATTGGTACAACAACATATTACAGAAACAAGGTCTGGCGTAATCTCAAATTTGTCGAAAAACTGGGCCGAAGTCGATAAAAATAACACATATCTCTATGGGACAATAATTAGGATACCGCTACCTAATGGAAGCACTGGCGTGTATACAGCCTGTTTCTATTGAGCATACCATATTTATCCGGATAAAATTAAACCGGCTAATAGTGGAGGGCGCGAGGGCGGTGTTTTCTATTGGATGCGTTTTCCGCAAAGCATGATCGATCCAACCTGGATCGTACGATTACCAAGCTAAGAGTCCGTTGACCTGGGTTGGAACGCAGTAGGTATTGTGGGACGGTTGCGAGGTCAAATTTATCTTGCAAAACATGTTTTATGTCTCGGCACGAGTCATATATGTAATGTATGCACTGGCGTATACACAGGTGTTTTTATGAGGCAAACTGTAGGCCTACAGTGTATTTTATCCGGACAAAAATTTAACCGGCTAATAGTGGAGTAGCAGTGAGTTGCTATTGGATTACGTTTTGCTCAAAGCACGATCGAGCACGATCGATCCACCGCGGATCGTACGATTACCGGCTAAGAGTCCGTTGACCTGGGTTGCATGCCGCAAAGGTATAGATTATGAAAAATTATGGGTACCGAAAAAGGGTAAATGGGTAAGGTTAATCACATGTACAAGAGAGGAACAGGTATGGGTAGGCCTACGGACCTGTGGGTCAGGTACAGGTACAGTCCAGAGGGTACAGGTACGGATACAAGACCATGCATGGGTATGAATGTGAGTACTTGCGTCCGGAATTAGGGCAAGGGTACGCGGGATGAACCTGTACAGATACGGGTATGAACCTGTACAGATACGGGTACGAACCTGTACAGATACGGGTACAGACCAGCGGTTACTGTTACGGTTAGAAGACCATGTGTACGAATATTGAGTATGGGTTGGGGATTTGTGTACGGGTACTACAAGTCTGGCAAAACATACGTTATGCTCTCTGTTAAAATGTCGTAGTCTTTCAATTCGTAATGATAATGCATGTTATCAGCCCCAAGACTATTCCAAATTCATTTGATTTTCATAAATGCATTTTTTTCTCCATTAAATATTTAATACTACAAACAGCGGTTTACGGGTAGATACAGAGCCAGACGAAGCCATGGGTCGGAAATGTGGTTAGGATATGGGTATGGGGAATGGGATGGGTATTGGGTACGGGTACACGAGCCATGGGTTCAGACAAATTGCATTCCTAGATTATTATATTTTAAAATGTAGGCCTACGATTTTAAGAGTATAATCGAGTAGGTATGGTACACGGTACAAGGAAATGGTCACGGTTATGCAGCAGGCACAAAGAGGAGAGAGTATGGGTACGGGCCAGCCACTATACGGGGGGGGCGTACGAGAGGTCAGGTAAAGGATATGATCCTGTGGATACTGGGATTAGAATAACGGACTATGGGGAACAGGTACATGACGAGACCAAGAGGTACGGATATAGACTTGTGCGTACGGTATGGGTACGGCCCAGCCGGTATGATACGAAATGAGAAGGCACAGGTACGATATGGATGTGGACCTTATCTTGGGGTGTAAGTACGCGTAACAGGGGTACTCGGTATGAGATCATGGGTACGGAATGAGTCACGGGCCGCGAATTTAAGGGGACAAGGGTACGTGGTACTTCCAGAAAAGGAATCCTAAAAACAAAAAAGTTCTTTCCCTTAATGAATTTTAAAAAAGCATACATATAACAACTTCATTAAAAAATGGATTCACAATAACTTCGAAGAATTTCACATCAAATAACATATCAACTTTTCTTAAACAAATAAATATGAATCTGGCAGTTTAAGAAAAAATTCCAGAAATGTTTTACTGGGCAAGAGACGCAATCATATACATTTAATGAGGGCAATTACATGTACAATTTTTAATCTCCTAAAATAATGTCATTCAACATAAACGCTTACCCGCTAGGACCGTGGAATTTCCACGGGGTCCTCCTAGTAATAATAATAAATGATAATAATGATGATGATGATGATGATAATAATAATAGTAATAATGATAATGATACTAATGATATATATAACAAAGGAACTTTTATATTTCAGCAATAATAATATATTATTTAGGCAATTATAATCTAACAAACAGAACCTACACAATTCAAGTTGATTTCAACTTGTTTACTGAAAATGACTGTGCTACAATGAGATTTATTCCACAGCTTTGGGCAGCATATATAAATGCCCTATCACCAAAGGTTACTTTTTGACTTTCCTGAACGATGCTCAGTATAGTGTAATCTGAGAATTCGGAGGCGGTCAGGGCGCAAATCCGGGGGGGGGGGACGGGAGGTATGTCCCTCCCCACGATTTTGAAGGGGGGACACAATATCAAATGTCCCCCACGAATTTGCATGTGCATGCCAAAAAACTGTGATTTGGCTGGCAATTTGTCAGGGTCGAAAAATTTTGGCTGGCAAATATGGTTTTGGTCGCCCCCCCCCCCCCCCCCGCTTGTCAGAAATTGTTTGCGCTGGCAATTTGGCAGGTTAGAAAATATTTGGCTGGCAAAAATATGGTTTTGGTCGGCCCCTCCCACCGCTTGTCAGAAATTGTTTGGCTGGCATTTGGCAGGTTAGAAAATTTTTGGCTGGCAAAATATGGTTTTGGTCGTCCCCCCCCCCCCCCCCCCGCTTGTCAGAATTGTTTGCTGTGCAATTTGGCAGGTTAGAAAAGAAAATTTTTGGCTGGCAAAAATATGGTTTTGGTCCCCCCCCCGCTTGTCAGAAATTGTTTGGCTGGCCAATTTGTGCAGGGTTAGAAAAATTTTGGCTGGCAAAATATGGTTTGGGCAAGTTCCTGCATGTGATGTCCCCCTACATTTGAAAATGGATTTGCGCCCATGGAGGCGGTAGTACACTCGAGTTGATGATTTTGACCTGTGCCATGCCACAGTTTGCTTTGAATATTATCAATAAGGACATGTGATTCTCTGCTTTTACTTAATTGTTACCGATGTAACCCTCTTAGTATATAGTGGACCACAACATGGACAATGTGAGAAACGAAGAGAATACAAACTAATCTACCACTGCATTTAGTACCCTCTGCAGGTATATGTAGTTGATTGTTAGGTAAAAGGTAAACCTCACCCCAATAAACTGACAATAATCCAATGATTTGGCACACGAGAGTCCAATGAATGATCTTTGCGGTACTTTCATGAGCCAAGTATTTGTGAATATGTCTAATATGTATTAATATATGGTAAAATGAATTCTTACAAATATCATGAATATCAGAGGTGTGTCTATTAAACGTTAAATGTAAATCAGACAAAACTTTTAAACTTTGGGAGTGCAATTTGAAATTTGCTGTGGTCCAGTCCTACGTATCAAAAATTTAGTTTTCTTGTCATTGAGAGAAAGATATACAGTGCCTCCCAGAAAAAAGGAAACGGATTTCATGGCAAAAATATTCTATTATAGTGAACTATTTTATTCGACGAATTAGGTATGTTTGTAAAGCTCTATTTCTCTTCTTTCATTTGATGCACAACTTATTATTCATCATTACTACGCATGATTGAATTAAAACAATGAATATTAGTGCTACCGAAATTTCATTTGTACACACATATTCCATCTTTGAGTGCATTTTCAGGGTATTAAATGTAATCATTTTTAAGAAACAAAAGCATGACATAAACATTCATTATTTTTCTTTTATATGACACTTGATGCGTACAAAATAAATATAGTATGCCTTAGAACAAGTAAAATTAAAACATGTCTGTTTTAGCGTGATTTTTAGAATGAAATACATTTCGAGCAATTGGAAGCGAGCTGAACAAAACGTTCACGCACGGCTAACTTCACACAATATCTTTTTTGGGACACAACAATACGCTCCGAATCTTGTTCACAAGTTGGTTTCTTGGTCGCTGGCTGCCAAATCCAAAAAAAAAAAAAAAAACAGGGTCAAAATATGCATTTTGGAACATTTTTTAAAACATACATCTTTTCAAATTGTCGTTTCTCACTGATGCATCACGTATTTTTCACAAATGTGGTAATCACAAGAAAGAAGAAAGAATAGGCTATTTATTGATGTCCTTCAATATCGAAGATATCTTAATACATCCCAGGATGACAATTTGAATTTCAAATTTGCGCGTGCAAATGATTTTATGACTGTATCTATTTTGATTGTCTTTGCTCAGCCATGCGTAAATGGACATTTACGTGACTGGTATCAGATTAAAGAAGGGAAAATATGCTTTCTAACTATGTATGATATTGTTTTCATATTTGTTTTTAAGATATAAAAATATCTTCATCAATCTCGGTTTCCCTTTTTCTGGGACACACTGTACAGTGCGTATAAAAAAAGACACTCAGAAAAAAACTTATTACACAAACATTTCATGATCTAGACATTATTTTTGATATGAATATTTTACCTTGGACCTAAGCTATCTGATAACACTGTTGGTATTGAAAGCATTTCACGCGTGAGTGAACACAGACCACTTTTGTCCAATCGGCCAAAAATGCATTTGCGTACAGAATTGTGTTCGTATACCTAGTAGTCAATGTTTAATGCCTCACAGACTGGTGCTGCAGAAGCTCTCACCTGATGTGCACAAGGATTAAATCCTCAGCATGCTCAGAAAAGAGCTAATATCAATTTTGTGGCAAAAAAGACAAAAATGAATCAATGATTCAGAAGTACCCCCCTAAAAAAAGGAGAAAATATCATGTATGCAAGATGAACTGTGAATTGAAGAAAATGACATTTTCTTGTTTTTGAGGGGGTGGGGTGGGTTGTATCTGAATTATTGCTTCATTTTTGCTTCATTTTAAATCCTCAGCATGCTCAGAGAAGAGCTTATATCAACTCTGTAACAAGAAGGACAAAATAAAGAAATAATTCAGAAACAATTACCCACCCCCACCCCCTGAAAAAGAAGAAAATGCATTTTTAAACAAAATTCACAGTTCATCTTGCATACATGACATTTTTTTTTGGGGGGGGGGATATATTTGTTGAGTACCATATTTATCAAGATACATAAGTCGAAGAGAATGTTTGAAAATCCATATTATATGGAGATTGGATGGAGATGAAATGAAGGGGGCACCCTGTATGAAACTGAATTTTGTTTTTAGGTCGTGGATTATAAGCACGCAAAGGATGTTTTTTGTGGGATGTATTTATTAAACAATGAGCTCATGGTGATATAACTCAATGTATGCAATATAGAAGAAGGAACAATTCATATAGCTTATAGTTTGTCACTTATTATTTTTTATTAGATTTTGTATTGTCTCGGACTTTTTGGGGGGTCTCTTGCTATTATGAAAACCCCCTTTTCGCCAAAAAATGATAATTACTCCCATCATTTTTTTTTATTCGAATGTAAGCTTACTTAAGGGAAGATGGAGCCAGCAAGTAACTGGAATGAGTTAAGGTTTCTTTTTGACATGGTGAGAATTATGGTACGTGGTGACAAAGAAAGCCTAAATAAAGAGTGCTTTGTGATACTTATCCACAGCAAGGCCTCACTAATTAGTAATTGCATACGTCTTTATGCGTAGCTGTCTAGTAGGACAAGAAAGCCAAACAGCTAAAGGGGGAGGGGCTTGTTGAATAAAAAAGTGCATAAATTAATACAGCACGATTAACGCGCGTTGGGCGGCACACATCGGTCATGTCAGGTTGGCACGAGGCCGCCGCACGCGTGACCTGATTGGTTGGCGAGAAATTACCGTTACCCCAAATCGAAGAAAAAGAATTCGGTACAGGAAAAGAAATGCACTAATATCCCCGTTTTAATTGTGTTGTGTGACTGTTGCATAACATCTTGTTCTGCACCATAATGTAAAGGCAAAAATGCAGAATATTGCATGCTTTGATATGCCATGAATTTTACTCCTGTTACTTGCCGGCTCCACCTTCCTTTAATTACGTTTACACACTTGTTAATTGGTATAGTCGATCCATTAATTTTGACAGTTTTCCTGTATCTATTTATTGTGTGCAAAACGTGGAAATTCCGCCAAAGATTTGAATAATAATAATTCTCATATTGTCCTTTCTACATTTTTTTTATTTTACTATTTTCGCAGTTCTTTGCCGAATCAAAAGGACTACGAAGTTCCATTTGAAGTAGTATCTGAACAAAACCCAACCCTGGATCACCAGTCACCTAGGGGAATAAAAAGTTTGTTCCGTCTGCCTCGGAAACCAGGAAAAAAGGGTTCAGTAAAATCTAAGGAAAAACATTCAAAAGATTTGGTGGCATCAGAACAAGCACCAAAGGGTGAAAGTACTGCAAACACCGAGGAATCTCCTCCAGCTATTGCAACTGGTCTTCA
>JZLH01S0518862.1:14096-26541 GCA_001188425.1 Eucidaris tribuloides
TTCACTTGTTGTCCATGCAAAACCACAGATCAAGTAAATATGACTATTCATCCGTGTGGAACTTAAATAAATAAATAAATAAATAAATAAATAAATAAATAAATAAATAAATGAATGAATGAATGAATGAATGAATGAATAAATAAATAAATAAATAGATCAGACATAAATAATGAATAAAAATATGTGTTTTGCCATCGACAAGAAATGTTCTGATAGGATCATATAGGCCCTATTTGAATTGTTCATCCGTCCTTTTGTTCAGTGGTCTGTAATTATGTGCATCAGTTAATTTTTACCCCAATTTCGCAAGATTTGGATCGTAAGATTTTTACGAAACTTAAGTATAAACTACAGGTAAATCGATTGAATATATTTCGGGGAAAAGTGGTCAAGAGTCACCTTTTTTTCTACAATACAATAGATACATACATAAATAATGAATAAAAATATGTGTTTTGCCATCGACAAGAAATGTTCTGATAGGATCATATAGGCCCTATTTGAATTGTTCATCCGTCCTCTTGTTCAGTGGTCTGTAATTATGTGCATCAGTTAATTTTTACCCCAATTTCGCAAGATTTGGATCGAAAGATTTTTACGAAACTTAAGTATAAACTACAGGTAAATTGATTGAATATATTTCGGGGAAAAGTAGTCAAGAGTCACCCTTTTTTTTTTTTACAATACACACAATTATGTGAGTAACATTGTTTATTGCAGTATTTCAAGAAAGGAATGATAATCCATTAAACATGGCTGGAATATCACTATCGAAAACAGAAGGGTGAAAACCCGGGTTGTGGCCACGTATCCTTGCACATTCATATGGGGCTGGAGTAAGCCCAGAGCGGGGGGGGGGGGGGGGTCACTGCTACCCACCCGCGTCTGACAACCTCAGAAATGCACCCTAAATGGAGTAACCTACATAACCAAATCTGCAACCGTAAATGGCGTAACATGAGAAAAGCTACCCTAAGTGCCGTGAACAGGGAAATCCACTAATTAGATACCATAAGCATGTGGCGTAAAACGCGAAATCAAGTAATTTGATATCCTACCCAAGTGTCCTTATCATCTAAAACATGAAATTGTACAATATACAATTCGAAGAGGCTCAGGTAAAACACTTAATAATTCAATTTTCCTAAATGGTATATATTTACTCAAATTTGCACCCCTAAATGGCGTAATCTACCAAATTAACAACTTTAAATTGCGTCACATGTGAGAAAAGGTTGGCCTACCCTAAGTGCGTGTGCTGGCAAATAGTGCTGAAAAAGCAACCCTTTTCACAAAAGACGTCTAGGACGCCTGATTAGCTGGGAAAGGGAACATTTTTTGATGCCTTTTCTGGATGCAGGTGCGTATCGGGGGTGTGGAGAGTGAGCCGGGGTGGGGTGGGGGTTAGGCCTGTTAGTAGTGATAAAGTTCGCTTTCGTAGTCCCCGTCATCTCTAATTTTGACAAATGCATATTTAATTACGGCCTTATTCTGGTTTAATCATAGAAACAACAACGTACATGTGTATGATATCTTTAAATGAAATAAAAAAAGGTCTTTCCTTATTACTTAATCGAATAATAGGAACAAAACGTAAGTAACTTGACACACCTTATTCTGGACATCCAGGCACAGTTGCATGTAACAAATACGGCATTGGTCTAAATATCATAGTTTACTTTAACATTCGGTATAAAGCTATGAAACTCTTGAACTGTGATTGTCCCACATATAATTCTATAATTTTGAACAAAGATGCTGTTTCTACAACAGTGCAATGGCATGCACTTTGATGTGGATACCATGCTCGTAATGAGGGTATCAAACTCTACCGTACAGACTTCCTTTCAGGTTTTGCGTATATTTGTTGGTAAAAGGTCCCCTTTCCCAATTTTGACGGTTTTCTTTACAATTCAAATCGATGATTCTAGCATACATCTCAGAATACAAGTGGCTGGGGTCTACAGAAAAAAGCGGCAGTCATATTTCAACACCCAGGCCTGCATGGGGTATTACCTTTAGCGTTTGGGGATAGAAGAATAAGGAAAACGTGTAAACGCATTTAAAAGCAAACGAAAAATATAATTGTGTGGGAGACACGTACACATGTACAGAAAGTTGATGAATGTTTATACTTAATTTGATCAACAGGTGAGATAACCTTTGCAAGAAACCCACGTGTTTACCTTCATATTCCTGCCAGTGGACATGGTGCAGACATTGAAGAAAGGATTACTCTATGATGACGTTATCGGAATGAAAGAGGAGGGAGTAAACCTTTGTCGTATGAGGTACTTCCGTCGAACGAAAGCAGAATACTACCAACACATGCAGTGCAAAATCTTTCCGTACCGTTTTTTAAGTCTAAGGTCTTTGCAAGAATTTAACTTTACAAGTTCTGACAAAGTCAAATTCTGATACAGACTTCGGAAGATCATTTATACCAAATAAAGTACGTATAGTACCAAGTCTAGGAAGTAAACAAGTTGTTGCCCTGAAGGTCTTAGCTCTTTATAATCATTTATCGAGTAGAACTGGCGTCAGATTGGGAGGTGGGGGAGGGGCGCTTGACCCTCCAAATGAAATTTGATCATGGTACAGAGAGGCTTATAATTATTAATACATTTGTGTGTGTGTATGTTCGTTTCCGACCCCCAAATGATTTGTGTCATTCGTTTCTGACCCCTCTAATGATTTGGCTCATTACGCTACTGTCGAGTAGCACATAAATTTATCGAAACTTTGCTCTAAACATGCTTAATTCTCACTTTAATTTGCCTTCATTCCGAAATCATAACCTGTATGAAAAAGAGATGCTGAGTATAAAAGAAACCCAGAAGACACTTGAAACTTTATGACAATTGACTTCTTAATTTGATCACTGATTCAATGATTCACATCAATTTATAAGCGATCTTTCACTTTCTTCATGGTCTACAGTTTTGCAACGCAATGGTAAACTGGAACTAAAACCGTCATTTTTTGCCATTTTTGCCATACGAGATGTATGATAATCAAAGGTTTCTCTTTAAGGTTAGATCAAAATATGTGACCGAAGTCAATGTTATGACCTGCGGAATTGATGCTAAAGACTGTTTTTGGTTAAAAATCTCGTGGAAGATCCCCCTTTTTCACAATTTTTCTGACTTTGACGCTTCATAAAATGAAAGTGCGCCATCTATAAATATATTGACGATAGGTGTGTAGAGGGAAGTCTGAGGATTCTAAAATGTAAAAATCGAATTTTATTGGCTAGGAGAAGGCCTGCGGAATTGGCAAAAACCAAACACAAACACCATTTTCTCCCAGTTTTCTGACCTTCCCAGCTGCACGCAGGCTTTATTATTATGCGTTCGAGTGTGAATGAGAACAATGACAGCACTCCGTCGCTTCCTCCTTTACATAGGACGGTGAGAGAGCAGTGACGCATGACCTGTGCACCTTGGATTTCTCTGCGTAAAAGAGGATCGTTTTCTTTTGTTAAGAAATTCATATGAAACTTGAGGTCAAAAAAATCATTCGAAAGTGAATTTGCCTTATCTGTTTATCAAGCTCAAATGGTAGCATGTTCCATTAGTTCCAAAATTGTCTGATCAGTCGCTAGCCGAAGGTCACGCAAAGTTCAACCGTTAAAACCATAGCAGTGTACGTAGTCGCTCACTGCCCATCAGCTGGCCCTGCTTACCGTGTTCTGCAATTTGAACAGAATTTAAATTCACGGAAAGAACAATGTTCAATATCGTTATCATTAGTTTTTCTCATAAAACAATAGGTTCGTGATGACGTATGGATCTCAAACTTTCAACACATCATTTACAAGTACTTTACCATTTGGTAATCATAATAAAGGGAAGTGATCGACTTGCAAATTCTGACATCTATCCTTAAGCATGAATAGCAAAACAAACAACATACAAAAAACGTTGAATCGTAACTGTTCTTTACACTGATGTAAAAATTTGTGAGATTCAAGGATATTTGACTAGACTTTCAACTGTTAAGAAATTCATTAAAATTAACATTTTAGCACAATATTTTAACTTTCATTTACACATTTCAGAAAATACAAATGTCAAAAATAAGGTATATAGCTGAAACGCTTGAAATATCTCCTTTAAAACGAAATATCACACTAAACCAAAACAAATGATTTTCTAAATTTATATGGAGATTGAAAAAATATGTTCCAGCTCATTACGTATGCATGCGTGCGTTCATGTTTACATACAATTAAGGGATTTTTGGAACGCTGCTGCCTGACTGCATTGATACCATCCAAAACTCCCGTACCTCGCAATTGCGTTGTTGTCAAGATTGATGTGCCCCCTTGTCTGTGATGATCAATTAAACAGTTATAAATCATAAAAAAAAATATTATCGAAATTGTCAAACTGGAAAATGGACAAACTGGTGCACTGCATGCGACCAGTTTTAATGTAAAGGTGAGAATCTTCTCAAATTCTGGTGTAATTAGTCCAAGTGTTACAAAATTTCTGTGTCATTTCCAATTACTGCTAAGTACATACGAGAAGTCTGCTAAGCTTCCATCTGTAAGCTGTAATAATCCATTTTTCTTCCAAAACTGGATACGTGTAAAAGAGTTCAAGGTTAAAATACAGTTACACATTTTCACCGCATATTTAATGATGAATACATTCAGACTAACATAAATTTCTATTAAAATGCGATAATTTATGAAAGAGTAACCAGAATGATGGTAATTTTCTTTCTCGTCTATAGGCTAATAAACAACTCATTGTATATCAGATCTTTGGAAGAAGGACCATAACGGCATAATAAGAAGAGTGTATGGTTTCAGCCTGATTGAGAAGTACAAAGCTCATATTCTTTATTCTTGCGTGGTACAGGAGACTCTCGTTACAAAGAATATGACAAAATCTCATTATACTAAACACAAATTGTCAGTCCTAAAGTTGTCATTTTTTTGTATTTTGTTTTACACATGTCATAAAAGAAGATATTAGAAATACATGTTCGTGGTTCCAATGAGTCTACTGTACTTCTAAAATAATATTGACTCTTCTATTTGTGAAATTTGTATATAGTTTCAATAAATTCTTGGACTATAAATATGTATTTAAAAATGTATCAATGGTTTTCTTTTTCTCAGTTAAAGAATAATAATGTATAAATGTTCTCTTACTAATTTTAACGCAATTATTGGATGATCCCTGCCCTAAGACACACATCAATGACATAAACTTTTAAAAGCCAATACTGCAATTTATTTTTTTAATTGCTGTGTTTATTTATTTATCATGTTAAAATATGATTTAAAAAAAAATAATGTACTTTTTTGGCAGGTGGTTATGTTCGTTTTATTTAAGTGATGTAGCCTTAAGTTAAACACACACACACACACACACACACACACACACACACACACACACAGCCAACACACACACACACACACACACACACACACACACACACACACACACACACACACACACACACACACACACACACACATCCGTACACACACACACACCACGCATATATACACAATTAAACACACATACACATACATACGCACAGAGACACAGACACACACAGACACACACAGACACAGACACAGACACACAGCAGACACACGTACATACACACAGACACAAACACGCAGATAGACACACACATTCATACATAGGAAATTGTAGTTTAGTACAAATTATACTTGAAGAACTTCTTTCCAGAAGGCCTTACAAACTCTTCCTTCAGAGAGAAAGAAAATGCATTTTTCTGGCAAAGTCAGCGTCAGTATACGTGCCTATGTTAAAATGAAAGCAAAATTACATGACATTTCCTTCTCACTTGTGTATTTTTTAAAAACTTTATTCAAAGTTCCAATAAAGTACTGGATGATAGACGTTGTTAATATCTCATTTTTGTTGGAGAACTGATTTTGCATATTTTGGAAAGGATCTCTTGAAAAAAATTAAAATCATAACCACGGTTAAAAAATGTGAACTACATCATCCTCTATGCTCTAAGTGTCTTTGATAAGGTCTAAAAATGAAGCCCTGAAAAACTTGTATTTGAAATGATGATTTAGTGCTTCAAAAAAGTGAAAATCGTAAGTTGACCGAATTCACCTGCCCATTTCCTTCCATGGACTTACTGTGTGTAGATTTAGGCTATTTTGTACTCGGCCCGAATACTAATTACTTATTCATTCATATATTGCCAGTGGCAGCATAATTTCCAAACTTTTGTATTCTAGGGTGTTTATTTGTCCATTTGAACATTACTATGTAGCTCACATATCACAGTTTGACAATTTTGTAACTGAAGCTCCACAATGTTAGCCTGTGGCTTTAGACATATCTATCAAAGCATACAGGGCAACATTAGCAATATGCTCTTTCAGATGAGGTATAACTCATATAACCTTAACGCCTTATTAACCCTTTGGATGATATAATGTAAAATATAGTCGAAAATCTCGGGGTCCCCCCCCCCGAACGTTTTCACCCAATTAATAAAAAAAAACTAAAGACATTCAGAATCTATTATTGCAGGGTTATGACTTTTGAACATAAAGCTTTCAAATAAAAAAATCCCCAAAACTAAACTTGGGCTTTCAGGGTAGTAATTATTTTTAAGAAATAAAATCATAACATTAATATTCAGTATTTCTTCTTTGATCTGACACCTTATGCGTGAAAAATGAATAACGCATGCCGGAGAACAAGTAAAATTAAAACATGTCCGTTTTAGCATGATTTTTAAGAATGAACACATTTTGAGCATTTGAAGGCAAGCTGAACAAAAGGTTCATGCATATAGCTGACCTCACACAATATCTTGCTTGGGGCGCAACAATAGGCTTCGAGTCTTGTTCGCGAGGTGATTTCTTGGTTGCTGGCTACTAAATCCAGAAAGCAGGGTTAGTGAATGCATTTTGAAACATTTCTTAAAACAAGCATCTTTTCAAATTATCTTTTCTCACTCATGCATAGCTCATTTTTGACAAAATGTGGTATCATGTGAAAGCAGATAAAATAAGCTGTTTAATGATGTCCTTCAATATCGAAGATATTCTTAATACATTCAAGCATGCATGACAGTTTGAATTTCAAATTTGTTCGTGCAAATGATTTTATACCTGTGTCCATTCTGATTGTCTTTGCTCAGTCATGCGTGAATGGAAATCTTTGTGACTGATATCAAATTAAAGAGAAAATATGCTTTCCAACTATGTACGATTTATCTTGTCATATATTTATTAATATATAAAAATATCTTCATCAATCTCGGTTTCCTTTTTTCTGGGACACACTGTATAGTCAAGAAATGTTTAAATTGTCATAATTATTGACAGAGAAATAAATACATTGCACAAAGGATTATGCTACAAATTGAACAATCTGAAAATGTTTAATATGAAAATCAAATAGATGGACGAAAACATCATGAATCAGCAACTTTCAAAATTAAGAATTAAGAATTTAATTCTTAAAAGAGTTAAGGGAACTTGGATATTAAGGTTTCGTGAGGAAGAACAGCTAGTGACAAAAATTGGTGCCATGCTCATTGATTAATAGAAAGTGAACAGCCGAATAGGGCTTACTTTTAAATTCTTACCATTCATACCATTTTCACTGTACGTATGTACATCACCCGTCCGAGAAAAATAACCCTTTTAACGCGTGTTTTCACAAGCTCATGGTGTACACCTTGTAATGATAAGGCCCCCCACCCCCAGCTGATATTCCTAAATACAATTCCCCATGAACTCACGAACGATAAATGGGGGAAAATATATCTTTCCATTATCAAAAATAAAATTCTCACTTGAGACCTTATATGTGATATTTTAAAGATTTTACTGTTTTATGGTGTAAATATTAAATCCGGAAATTGTTTTATATAGTACTGGAGCAGGCTGCTGCACCCCCCCCCCCAAAAAAAGAGGAAGAACCAATACAAAATTCTAGGCCTCGCAGTACAATATTTCTAGGGGAGGGGGAGAAATCGCCACTAATTATCTCGTGATTACACATTTAATATACCGTCATGAATATATATATAACTGTCAAAAAACGACTGAAAAAAGATTGACGCACACGTGTAAACTGAAATTAATTGCACTTGTCACCTTGGATGTGCATGAAGATTGAATAAAACCAGTCGGTTAATTGCCGGACTAGTGACGCAATTGCTGTTAAACCTGTATAGAGAGAACTCTTGAATGCAATTCATTCGGACAACTACAACTGGCGTTTTTTTCACGTTATTGCCTGAAAACAAAGCGTATTTGGTGGAGAAAGGGGAAGGACGTAGATTTTTGTAAAACGGGTGCGTGTAATACCGACTTCGTGGTACAGAATGAAATGAAAAGAAGCTGCTAAATATTTTCTGCCGTCCACCAGACTCATTGCAATGAGTTAAGTAGATTCTTCACCTGGTTCCACCACAATTTTTCTTAAATTTTCGCATATCTAACAAACTTGATTGAGATGGAGGACTTGAGGAACACATCGTTTTGGGATGTCTCGATACCGGAAATGAGCGTTGGAGTAGGGATGCTGATGGTGTCCATTTCCACCACCTATTTTATCTTCGCTGTCATGCGCCAGTGTAAAGGAGGAGACGAGGAGAACTCAAAACTCTTATTCCAGGCTAATGCTGTCATCAACATGCTCACCGGGCTTAGTTTTGGAGTAACAACTGTCCTCACCAATATCGGAGGATTACAGAATTTTGCAGCTTACTTCTGCCAAACGGGGAAGAGCCTCATGTATATCCTTTACTACCAATCGACAGCTATCATTTGTGTCATCACCCTCAATCGTTACGTTTACATCAGGTGGCCGTTACGGTATCATCGCACGGTGACGATTAACCGTGTTAAACGTGTAATCGGTTTGATCATTATCTTGTCGTTGCCTTACGCGATGTATTTGCCCATGCCCGATTTTCCGTTCTACGCGGGACTATCCACAATCTGCCTGAGCCCCGCCTATGTGAATAACATCCAACGGGGCCTGACATCAACACTAGCCGTCTACGTCGGGCTGTACCATCCCGTCATCGTATGGGCCAATGCAGTGCTCGTACGAACCGCGCTGCATTTACATCGCAGACGTCGACGAATCACCCAAATACAAGTCCGGCTGAACCCGGACCGACGTCGGGCTGTCGCTGAACGAGCGGGACCCGTCCATATTCGGGGTATTATCCTCGTAATATCTATCAGTGCCACGTACTTTATCTGTAGCATTCCCGTCATTGCCGTCTTAGCGATTATCCCCGTTTACAATCTCATGACATCGTCGGCTGTCTATCTCGGTGTTTTATTCTTTGCCATTTGTAATAATATCTGGAATATCATAGCTTTTGTTCTTTTCGACCCGAAATTCCGGTCAGTGGTCCTCTCGATGTTCAGAAGAAAACGAGAAGCAAATCTTACATTGGGATGATTGTACTCAATTGTTTTGCACCCATCATGAAAACTTGAAAAGTATATGGAAGTTAGGACTGCATCGTTATGATAAAAGACCGTTATATATGTTATATATTGGACGTGAAACATATATATATATATATATATATATTTAATATCATTTCGTGAAAATGATGGGGCTGAGTGATATAGGCATCTGAAATTTGGTAACATGGTATCCTAGACATCGTGAAACTCGGTTCATGGAGATAATTTCCCGATCCTTCACAACACATCATTTACGTCAAGATCTTCACCCGGGGCCCACTGTCATTACAAGGTGTACACCATGCGCGTGTACGGACCCTAAACAAGTAATTATCTGTCGATCTCAAGTATTCAAAAGATACCCTTTTAAAGTAAACCTTCTGTTAAAAGTATAACCCTTTTTCCTGATACCCTGTTCAATGTACGTGAGTGCATCGTCCAACCGTGAAAAACAACCATTTTTTACTCGTTTTTTCACACGCACATGGTGTACACCTTGTAATTACAGTGCCCCCCCCCCGGGGGGATCTTCGCAAAGGAGTACAGGAGGAAAGTTGAAACATTCTGCACCTTTTATCGCCATCCCTGCCAAAGTAAACTCGTCATGTTTTATTCCTTTTGCCTAAAAAAGTGGAAACATATTTGAATACCACATTTCTACATTTGTTCAATTATCTACTTCATTACTACAGATTGTTGAATTTGTGAATTCAAATAGGGCCCAAGTCCATTTTTTTTTTCGAAATTGAGATTTTGATGTTGTTTTCTGATGTCTGGGATGACAATAGAATACTTGGTGAGCGATTGTCGAAAAAGTTGTCTGATCGACCAAAACTATTTTTGGGCTTTGATGATCTTTAAGAGATTATAAGCTTTCTGATTATGTATAAAACGTTCCCAAGTTCACTATAATTCATTGACTATTCATAGAGTATAAAATGTATTAATACGGGCTAAACTCCAGAACTTGGGCCTCTCTTGCATAGATTTAGCGTAATAACCATGATAGGTGACAGCACTATGCATTAAGTGCAAGCTACGTACTTTAAGGACTTGGGTCTTTCGTGCATGGATTTGGCATGTCCCCCTGTTTAATGAAAAACTTGTTTCACTGGTAGTTACATGTATCATGACTCAGAACAATAGTTTGGATGAAACCTGGTCTTAAGATTTGTTAATAATATGGCGGAATAAGAAATAAAGATATGTCTTCACATAAGAAATGATGTATCTCAGTGTTAATATTGTTTAATTCAAGAAGAAAGTCTGGAGACTTTGATACTAAACACCATCCACCTGAAAAAAAAACGAATTAAACGCTTCATATCATTAATATTTGTAAGCTATAAGAACTGTTGTTATAACTCGGTAAAGTGTAAATCATATGGCATAGCCTCCCTTTAAGATATGCAATTAAATTGATTTCCTGCAAAAACATACTTCTTGGAATTGGGCCCTTTTGAATTCGTCGATTCCGATTCAATAATATTCAAATTGATTTTTGTTTCTTTGCATATGGCTGTAATCTCAATTACCAGATTGCGGTATTTTAGTTGATTTATGACCATGTGTTTTCACAGTATGATAAATGACTTTTACTAACGACATGTTATCATGTATTGGTAATAAATGTCCACCTCTCATAAAAATCTGCAGAGTAAGTCAACAGACCAGTTCATGCTTATTATATAAAGTTCTCTGGGCAAGTCCCCCTCATATGGATAGTTTGACATTTCAGTAAATTGCAGCACTTGTAAAATTAACTGACAAACTCGTAATAACTTGCAAATGAAAGTTTGAACATAATATACAACTTCATTTGCTGTCAGTCAGTCAGGTCCAGAATTGTGTTTATGTTAGTATTTTTTTTTTTCAACGGCGTAACCAGGATTTTTATTTATTTATCGTTTTTTTTGGGGGGGGGGGGGCCCGGGGGAGTGGTAGGTTCATTCCCCTGCAGGTCGCCTGGAAGCGAAACACATTTGGTTCATTTGTAACAGACTTCATACAATGTTTTTCAGTTGCATGCATGAACCAACACTCTATTTTGTTCAAATAAAAATCTCCCATCCTCTTGTTTGAACAAAAGTATATGGCGGCAAAGTGTTTGCCAATATTCAGCAGAGCTTAGAGAAAATAAGCGCTTTTGCCTTTCACAATTTTTTGACACGTTGAATTTACACCGTTGACTGAAAATTTTAACATTAAAGACACAAGTTGACAATGGCCACAGTTTGAAAAATGTGAGAGCTCATAATCCATGTTCGGAGTATCTTTGATAAGCTCTAAAAATGAAGCCATGAAAAATATTTAGTGATCTACGAGTGACAATCTACAGTATCCAGTGTGATCTTCTCCTGATCTCGTCTATTTCCTCCCATAGATTACCCTGTTATAAGTCTATTTTATACTAAGACCGAGTAATAAATCTGGAAGGAGTGTTCATTGATGCATAACATGCCAGTGGCAACAAAACTGTCCAAACCTATGTATGCTTGTTTATTAAATAAACAAATTTTGTCCATTAAACCATCATTATGTAGCTCAGATATCAGAATTTGACAGTTTTTTTTTTATTGAAGTTCAACAATGTAAATGTGTGTCTTTAAAATACAATACATTCGGCAAATATTTACTGTCAACGAAGGTCAGGTCAAACTGATGAAAACATCAGCGCACAGGATACACACAGTTTCCCCCCAAATGTATCACTTAATTCCCCTTTCTGCAGAAGGGCACTAACTACCATTAAGAATGACAGGCCTTAACGGGTTTCTAATGAAAATGCAAACAAAGAAAGTAACATTGACCTTCAGCAGCACCACTATTGCCCGTCAACAACGCTAAATTAGTATCTTTCTGCAAAGTCAAGCTTTGTATGTGGGATATACTTTGTGTCATGCTGAGTAATCACGAAAGAGATTTAATACTTGTGGCCATTATAAGGAGTTGTAATTGTAATAATATAAAATGATGATGATGATGATG
>JZLH01S0518884.1:0-13190 GCA_001188425.1 Eucidaris tribuloides
CTGGAAAGAATATGCTACAAACTAATGAAAATAAACAAAAAGAGTAAGAATAATCCTATTTTTTGAATGTACAACCATTTCAAAGTTGCTGGTGAAAAATTTTGTCACCCCAAAATAGCCTTTTTTGGCAAAAAATGGCCATAAATCTGATTTCTCCTCGAAAAGTATGAAAATTACAAGGTTCTAGGTTTCAAAAACTGAAAATACATTTATTTTTACCCTAGAAAAGACCTAAATTCATTATTGAACAGGTAATTTTCCCCCTTAAATATTTTTTTCACACTTTTGTCAGTCAAATGGTGGTAAGATCTTGAACCTTGTCATATGTCAATCCAAACACATTTGGGTGCCAGACCACTGACACAGATCCATGTAAATTTTCGAAATCTCCATCATTATGGCCATTCGAATGGTGCATGCTTGGGACAAGTGTGATCAAAATCCACCTAGATAGAGCAAAAACAAGTCAA
This sequence comes from Eucidaris tribuloides, assembly GCA_001188425.1. Lineage (NCBI taxonomy): Eukaryota > Metazoa > Echinodermata > Echinoidea > Cidaroida > Cidaridae > Eucidaris > Eucidaris tribuloides. The sequence continues at coordinate 471 of JZLH01S0518884.1, forward strand.
TTGAAGCCAAAATAGACCTTTGACCTTGAACCCATGCAGATTCTTCCCAAACTCTGCTCAGTCCATCTACACTTCATGGTGCATCCCTGGGCCAAGTATGATCAAAATCCACCCAAGGGTTCTCTAGATATCATGATAACATTCAATTTCAGCAAAGTTAATTGACCTTTGACCCTTGAACCTAAGCAGATTTTACCCAAAATCTAATAAGCTCAGCTACACCCTATGTTGCATGCTTGGGCCAAGTTTGATCATAATCCACCCATGCATTAAAACGAGATCAGGATGTACGCACAGACTGACAAACAACCTGAAAACATAATGCCTCTGGCCCGATCAGGGCGGAGGCATGATAATACCTTGTGATACCTTGTGAGATGTAATGACTAAATCATGCATTTACTTTGTTCTGAATATACAATGTTGTACAACAGACATACAAAATATAGCTTGAATAAATATTGAAGTAAATTTCAAGAGATGGCAAAATCTGTACAGAATAATACAAATGTTGAACATTTGATTAAGAATTGTGGCCACACAAGAGCATGAGAATATAACAGCTGTGCAAATATTAAAAGTGGCTTGTGGTGTAGAACCTCAAATGGCAGGTTTACATCAAGAAACTTTACACATATCATTAAAGGCATAACTTAACAATGATCACACTCATCATAGTTTAAAAATCTGAGCTACAAAACTGTCCATGCTGTATTAATTGTCTCTCATCAGGTCTAAAAATAAAGCCATGAAAAAAATTGAACATCAAAAATGATCTTCAGATATTTTAAATGATTTTGATTTACAAGAGTGAAAATCTATTAGTTTTGCCATATCTATTTCTCCATAAACTACTGTATTATAGTAACACATGTAAGAGCAAGTCCAATGCATAATTCATGTGTGGTGTTCAATATATATATCTTGCTAGTGCCAGTGTAACATTCCTAAGTTTTGTATTCTACGATCTTTATTTGTGCATTCAAACACTATTATATAGCTCATGTCACAGTTTGAAAAATTTTTAAATGGAGTTTCTACAATGTTAAATAGTATCTTTAATCACATGATTATTACTTTCCACGTTTTGTTTGAGCGAGGTAGAACTGGCTAATAATCAATGATAAGATATGGTTACCATGGCAACATTTTGATCCCCCACACATCTGTGCCTCAAATCTACAAATAAAATCATTGGTGATCAATCATCATGTGTGTGACATTTCCCATGGAAACACTTGGAAAACTTTGAGAGTAGGTTGTCCTAAACCTTGCTTTTTTTGCAGTCAGCTAGGGTATGATATAGTAGATCAAACCACCCACATCAAAAAATACAAAAATGCAGTTTACTTTGTTAAAATGCAACCTAGATTGTATAACAAAAAATCCCAGTTTGAAATAGCAGTTTGGAGTGAAACTTTTTACCTATTTTAACTGGCTTTCAGACCAGGTTTTTACTGGGGGGCGGGGGGGGGATCAATTTGACCCTTAGATTCGGCGCGATCGCGCGACTCGCGCGCGGAATTGATGCGATTGACCGGTATGTAAATACAGGGACTGTATAGTAAAATTTTCAAAAAAATTAATTTTTCTTTTTTAAGTAGTTGATTATGCAAGAGTGATGAATTATGTTTTGCCTATATCATTACGGTAGCTCAGTAGATACTAATTTTTGGTGAAATGTTCATTTGAATTTTATCACAATAATATAAAATTTTGACCGAATTGGAATTATTTTTGTTATTTTATTGTTTGTGATTCTTATGTATTTCTTTGTTTTTTGCTTTTTGTTTTCTTTGTTTTTTCGATGAAATTTGTTGGGGACACTTTTGCAATCTCAACAGCATAAACTCATATTTCAACCAGTAAGCCAATAATCACCAATTTATGATTTTTGGCTGAAACACAATTTCATTTGATTTGTACGAATAATACGTTTTTGAGTGATTTTGGGGTTTGACTTGATGCTATACAAAGTGCGCGCAGCGATCGTAAGGTTACGTCCGATTTTCGCGAGAAACGGTATCAAAGAAATGCGCAGATTGAAAGTAAACAGTCAGCGAGCGACGCGATCAAAAATTTCGGCGGCGGCATGGTCGCGAAATTCGTCGAGGGGGTTATATAGGGTTAACCCTTACCGGGTTTTTTGAATTGCATAGCGGGGGGGGGGGCTATTTGGCCCCTTTAGATTTGGCGCGGATCGCTTGATCGACGCGAAATTGCAAGGTGCATAGAGCGGATTATCTCAGATGATTATAGTTAGATTTTTGAAAATAATTTCTTTCTATTTTTAAGTATTTTATATACCTATTTATGTACTAAAATCATATTTTGGCCTAATAATTCTTACGCTCACAGATGTAATTTTTTTGGTGATATGTATTTTGACATTTCTAAATTATCTGTCAAAAATGCTGAATCGAATTAATTCTTATGTTTTATTTGTTTCGATGAATTTCTTATGTATTATCTTGTTTTTCGACCTTTTGTTTTTTATTTTTTTCAATGAATTTCTCTGGGGAACTTTCGCGATATAAAGCATAAAATTAGTTAATTTTAATCAGTAAAAGTAAAAATAATCATACATTTATGAATTTGGGCTGAAAACACAATTTGCATTGAAATAACACACGATTTCATGTTTTTGAGCGATTTTTGGTGTGACATGCAAGTACGAAAAGTTGCGTAACTCCGGAACTGCGTACCCGGACATCACGAATTTGGTTTCAAAAGATGCGCAACACTTGAAAGTAAAAAGTCAGCAAGCAACACGGTCAAAAAATTTCGCGCGGCGGAATGGTCGCGAACTTTGTCGAAGGGGGGGCTATTTTAGCCCCCCCCCCGGGCCAGATAGGGTTAAAGTACAGATGACACCACGAAATGTAGATCTACATTTCATGGTATCATGTGTACATTTACAAGTTTCCTTGAAATACTTTTAATACTAGTACTGATAATGCTTTCCAACTGAATGACCCACCGAATGCACACCAGTCTGGTAAAGTTACTACATGACCATAAGGTGATTCCCTCATATTCCCTTGAAATATTGGTTGCACTTTTTGCAGGGTTTTAATAACTGGACCCAGGGTATTTGCTCTATCTGTTATTTAGTTTATATTACTGAAGATCCTTTAGTAGACAACAGTGATAAAAGTAAATAAAATAGAATTACCACAATAATTTAATAAATACGCTTACACATTTTCAAACTTCCCTGACTTGAACAGAAAACTGTAAATTTCCAAGACCATTTTTATGTTTTTAATGCGTGAAAAAATACACCATCGTAATATTAGCAAGCTCCGTATCAAGGGTCATTTTACACATATCTTGGACAAATGATTTTCCTTGACATTCCAGAAGAAATTTATGAATTCCCTAATTTTCCCCAACATTTTGCTAGCAGAAAAGGTATTTTTAAATTTCCTGCCTTTCCAGAAATTTCCTGACCCATACAAACCCTATAAAATAAACTAATATAGATAAATAAATACATGTAAATAAATAGATAAACAAACAAATAAACAAATAAATAAATAAATAAATAAATAAATGAATAAATAAATGAACAAATAAACAATCAAAGAAAGAAACAGACAGGTAAAAAGGAAGCATGCAAACCCCAACATACAAACCTTTCTCATTAAACCGTAGGTGATTGGCCAAAATGTTGTATTTGCCTCCGTTGACAGGCAGCACAAACTCCTTAACGAAGGGGGTGGGGCTTCCTAGATACACCCCCTGCTTGGGAAGGGCAAAGGTCAAGTTGTGGTCCTCTCCCCACCGGAAGAGAATGTTTTGCATCGTAGAGCTGCTACACTTGTGGGTCTTCACCATCACGATGTTGTTCTTCGGCTCACATTGACGAGGTGGTTTCGTAGGAACTGAGGCAACAAAGAAACAAATAAACAATCAAACAGGTTACAGTCTGACAAACAGAGGTTGCGATAGACCGATTATTACAAAGGATCCGGTAGACTGATTTTCAGAAAGGGTCCTATAGAACAACTTGGGCCTGATAGACCGATAATGGAATGGGTCTGACAGATAGACCGATTGTGTAAAAGGGTCCAATAGACCGATTTACAAAAAGGGTCCTTAGACAGTCGGGTCTACCAGATCTTTTTCCATAATTGGTCTATCAGACCAAAGTCCATCGGTCTACCGTTAAACAGTCTATTGGACTCTTTTTGATAATCGGTCTATAGGACCCAGGGTCCATCAGTACCATTAATGGAAAATCGGTCTGTAAGATCCTCGGTCTATCGGACCCTTGGTGTATAGGACCAGCAGTCTTTAGAGTTTCTTCCATCAAGCAAAACAATACAGTTGACAAACTACATGTTTGCACAAATAGGTCTTTACTTCAAGGGATATTGCATTATTTTGTAGAAAAAAGACAATTATGCAGATTCTTCTCATTGATACAAACATCATCTGCATGACAATTGTTGGTTGCCCAGCAGAAGGGCCCTAACATATGTTCCCGGCAAAGGGCCTCAACACTAAATATTCTCTAATTTCAGAAATGTTGCCTTACCTAATTTGCACTTAATAGACTTGCAGAAGGACCTAAAGATATTACACTACAGTACTTTGATTTAAAGTGAAAAGAGTCAATGATTTTCAATAGAGGCAATTGAAAATTAAGGCCCTTCTGTCGGGAACATTTGCTAGGGCCTTTCTGCTGGACAATGGACAAAATATCAGTTGGCTATTATGCAACACACACTACATGTATAAGATTATGATTGCTATCTAGTAACCCTTTGATACCATGTTAGAGACCAACAAGAGTGTCGCTGGGGCGAGCACATAATACGCCCGCCTGTAACACGGAAAATGAAAACATGTCACTGTGACCTTGACCTTTGACATTTTGACCTCAAAATCAATAGGCTTCCTGGGATCCATGCTAGTATCATACACACCAAATTATATGAGCCTAGGTTAAGTTAAACTGAAGTTATCGCGTTTACAAGGAAAAGTTAACGGACGGACAGACAGACAGACGAAAACCGAGCATGATACCATAATACGTCCCGCAGCCGGGCGTATAAAAAATTACATGATAGGAAGTTGTCCTGAATTTAAAGACAGAGTAAGGGATTTGCATGCCAGAAAATGGCAAAATGAATGAAATTAGCTCAAATCATTAACAATGTGAAGATTACTATTTACTAGTGTTGCACGACTTCAGCATTTTAGAGAGTCGACAAGTCGCCCACCAATAGTCGCGACTCCGACTATAGTCGACTATCGGTGTTCAACGTCTTAGTGTGTTCAAGATTGGTGGTGTGGGGTGCATGGGTGTTGCAGTCAGAGTCGCAGTTGCAACGTAATACGGACAACACATGTGATGCTAATTGCACGATTTATATGCCTATCCAATCATTTTGCAGTTCTGTTGATTTGGATCGAAGAGAGAAGGGGGGATTCATTTCTGCCACAAAATGGTAGATAGTTATCATAGTTCTGTTCAATTTTTACGTCTTTTGACTCAGTTTTTAATACAAATTAACATGTGATAAAAAGTCGATTATTGCGTTCCGATAGTCGGAGTCGCAATTCGGTGCAGGCAGTCTCGACTACGACTTTTCGCGACTTAGTCGTGCAACACTACTATTTACGCCTGTCATAGAACCTTTGGGTAGAATACGTAGTTTTGGTGAAAATCTGGACATTTAAACTTCAAAATATACACAGTAAGGTTAACGTGCATGGGCCGTTCTGTTAGTTCCAAATTTGTCTGATCAGCCGTTAGCCGAAGGTCGCGCAGGGTTTAGCTGTTTAACCAATCAGTGTGCTCCGCTGGTCATGTGAACGTACACATAACCGTGATTGGCAATTTGAGCAAAATATAAACTCGCGGAAAGAACAATATTCTGATAGCATATCATTATTAGTTTTTCTCATGAAACAACAAGTTCATGACGAATGGATCTCAAACTTTCTACACACAATTTGTAAGTATTAAACTACCGTTTGGTATTGACAATGAGGCGAAGTGATGAACTTGCAAATCCTGGAATCAATCTTTAAGACACAATGTTATTTGAATAAGTATATGATTTAAGCTGCAGTTGTGTGAAAAGTTTATTTTCTTTTTATTATACAAAATAAAAGATCACTGGCAGCTACATTTGTTGTGTTGCTTTCTACAGCATATAGGTTCAATTTCTACCACAGTCATACATGGTGTGCATTAAAGGTTAGTGACATGATTGGGAACACTTGAAAATGCCTCAAGGACCAAATGAGTTGAAATATATACCACCTGTACACTAGCTGGAGTGGATCTACCACCTGGGAGGATTTGTCTCTAATTTGTTTACTTAAGGAGAATCAAGCATGAACATTAATTCTATCGGGGCATGATAAAAATAAGGACCCATAGAGAGCCACGCAGTAGGTTTGCCTGCCACAAGCGATATTGACATTAGTTATGTTAGAATGAGTCAACGTTTAATTAAAGATTTTCACAGGAGAATCCTTGCATAGTTTTCTTGATTCTAGAGTAGTTTTCGGCCCAAGCTGAGGACCACCCCCAATTATGTCAATTACCTTTAATTCAGTGGAAAATGAATGCTTGTTTCAATGTTTCTCCTCAAGTAAACAAATTCAAGACAAATCCTTCCAGCCAGGAAATTTAGTTCTTGAGGGCTTTTTTTTCTTTTACTTCTCCATATGTCACTGCTCTTTAATTGTACAATTTTGACATAGCTATCAGTCTAAAAATATATTTCTTTCTCTCACAGGGATTCTTTTCATACTGTACTGAATATAGCCCTCAAACAAACACTTCTGTAAGTGTTCCATTGGGGATCATAGACATCCAAAAGTACTTTCAATTAAATAAAGCCAGTTTGCACTGTAAAGTGCATAAGAACCATTTGATTGATTTTGCACAGCGGCAATTCTTTTCATTTTTCCTTTTTATTTTCCTGTGGATACATTCTGTTTTTTTACTTGAGCTGTAATGCTGAGGTTAGAGGGGCAAAACTCTCTCATCTTCCCTGTGGATTAATTTCACCATTATCTGGGCAATCCAAGATCCCAGATGCACATTTCCATTAGTATTTCACGGCAGTGCTACATTGCTAGTTCCAATGTTTCATCCTCAATAGAAATAACCTAGTCATACATGTATGCATGTATGTGTGTGCTTACTAGCATGTTCATGTGTATGTACGTGTGCATGCATGTATACACTTTTATTGAGATTTTTAGAAATTGCACCCAACCTGAGATTTTAAAATGAGGTTAAATTGCCATATTTTATTTAAATCTGAATTTAGCAGAAGCAGAATGATAAATGTCCAACAGACCAGTTTCACAAAAATATGCTATGTTACTTACAAGTGGTGGAGGAGAGTAGGAGGGCTAGTTTGAGGGAGGAGGATGCACCGAATAGAGTAAAGTGGAGGGAGGGGGTGAGGGTGATTTCTGTGAGTGCGCGAGGTGAATCCGGCCACCTCCGTAGTCAGGGACTAAACCGGTTTTAAATCCTGGATTACTACTACTACTACTACTTACAAGTTATGCTACCGTAAATATTTGAAATACCTTTGTCTACATAAACATCCAGATTACTTGCATTCGTGTTGGCCGGTTCTACTTGTCTGATCAACCCTTGGACGCCTTCTGCGGTTCCATCACGCCACACAAACACCGCCTTGCCACCAGGATTGACATTGGCACCATTGTTGGCAACCTCATTCTCACCTCCTGCACCCTCCTTCTCACCCTCGGTACCATCCTTCTCACCTATGGTACCACCATTATCAATGGCTACCCCAGCCTCTGGTACAGCGTTGATATGGTCACCATCACCATCATCTTTCCGGTACTTCTCTCCATCACCATCATCTAACCCAGGGACCACACCTCCCTCTCCTTCACTGACATCGGTTCTGAAAATATCTTTGACATCGCGATCATCGGTGATTGTTATTTCGTTTTCCCGCAGCCCGTCGTCTTTTGCCTTGGCGTTCCTGTCTTCAGGCCAATAGTCGCCGTCGTCGTCGGAACTCTCAGTATCATCTTCTTCATCCTTGGTGATATTTTCCTCCACCTGCTGTCCGGAATCATTCGTCTTCTCATCCGTGAAGGCTCCCTTTACTTGTCTCAAGGGACTGTGAAATAAACAAACAGACGGAAAACATAAATTTACAGGTAAATTACTAGGCAGTGTTTAACAACATTGTCAGTTTTAACCTGTTGGAGATACTATGATTTAAAGGTCAGTGGCATGATTGGGAACACTTGAAAATGCCTCAAGAACCAAACGAGTTGAGATATATGCCAACTATACACCAGCTGGAGTGGATCTTTCAGCTGGAAGGATTTGTCTCTAATTTGTTTACTTAAGGAGAATCAAGAATGAACATTAATTCTGTCGGGGCACGATAAAAATAAGACCCATAGAGAGCCAAACAGCGGGTTTGCTTGACATGAGAAATATTGACATTAGTTATTTTAGAATGAGTCAACGTTTGACTACAAGATTTTCACAGGAGAATCCTTGTATAGTTTACTTGATTCTAGAGTAGTTTCAGCCCAAGTTGAGGACTACCCCCAATCATGTCATTTGCTCCAACATGCATCCTTACCCAAGGAAATACCCCAGGGCCACAGGTGATTTAGCCCTTGGCAAAGGCCAAATCGCCCCCTAAAATCCCCAAAATGCAATTCTTTGGGGCGACCATTTCCTTCAGAATCGCCCTCAGATTTGCTACGAAATATTTCACTTTTTTTTTAGTATGGCACTGAAACAAGAATGAATCAAATGGTTGCTTTAATGGATGAAGCACCAGCTAAAACGTCGGCAATTTGTCATGATTGCATTCTTCAAATTTTGATGTGCGGCAAAAAAGTAGCCCCAGTGGTAGAAATATAGCCCCCAAAAATTCAAAAATAGCCCCAAGGCTCTAATAAAAATCACCCTTAAAAAATTAGAATTAATTCCTACCCTGTGCATCCTCCCATAAGCACCCAAGGTCCGGAGCATTTTTGGGATTTTGAGATTTTCTGAAAGTACATACATTAATATATCATTAGTCCAAATTTGAGGGTCATAGGTGATTCCAAAGTTTGTTTTTTCTTGAAAATTAAAATAGTGGAGAAGACTTTGTAACAAGTAATACTCCCGAAGAATGGGCCTCATCTAACAGACACACCCTAAAAGATAATTGATTGTAACTTGAAATGTATAAACCTCCAGACAATGAAACTTGGAGCTTGAATAAAAGGATTAAGTGTGGTGGATTAATTGTGGCCAAATTGAGCCCTAAATCCAAATACACCTTCATGTCGGTTCCTTCGGAGTTTTAATTCCACTTTCAATCCCCCAGCACGCAGCGCTCTTTAGCCAGCGTGGCATGAAAAGCGTGATCTTTGATGCCGTTTTCTCCCACTGTTCCTGAAATGGCTTATGTGAAGGTCCAATCCTTTTGAGCGGTGTTTTAACTGGGTAGCCCTTGGTCCCAATTTAAACAAATTATACCATCTAAAGCTTACATCTCTGCTTTGAAGACCATAATAAACCAATAATCCAATTATTCTCAACTTATTGTGGTTTTGTTGTGACAGGTCACATATGCCCATGAATTATATACAAGTGAAAAGTTTCCATCACATTCATCACTTCGTGTACTTTACGGACAATAGATGTGGCGTTCACGACATTACATTTTTGGCACAGTCTTTTTGCATGCCGTAATGTTCAGTTGAAAAGTCTGTGAGGTTTAATGCACACTGTTAAAGCCAATTTATCATAAATTTGAAAGGTAAGGAAGGTTAAATAGGAATAAAGTTTAAATTTAGTGAAACAGATGAAATCATGTTCCTCTACAGAGCCATAAATTGTGGCCGTTACGGACAATTCATTATTGAGCGTCATAGCGGACATTACAGATTTGTCCACTTTCATAAAGTGACTAGGGTCACATGAATTGTATTAATATTTTTGGTTCTTTAGTTGATAGTATCCATAGACCATTTAAGAAATGTTGCAATAGCACTTTCCATGATATCTTTTATTTTTTGAAGTTGCCAATTTGCGAGTTAATTTGGGGTATATCCGAACAAAACCATAGGACTTTATAGTTTGTATGACTTTTTGTCATAATATAATATAATAAGGCTAAATTTATGTCTGCAATGAGATCGTGATTCTGTAAATAAACATGTAATATCGAGCCTTTTGATTTTGTTAATTGATGATCAAATGCGTAATCATAACAAATTGTCATTACACAAGAAGCGTTACGGACACATACACTTTTCATTCATATCAAGCTACATGCATACCCATGACTGAGCATCAACATATCTAATAGCTGGCTTTTATTCTAATTATAAACAACTGCATAATAAGTTCAACAAAAGTTCAAATTATGTCTTTTTACAGCAATAAGGATGTACTTTTCTGCTGTTTTCAGACGTACATTTATTCAAGTGTCAGAAAGGTCTGTTTAGAGAATATTATCATATTCGCTTCCATATCACTGGAAACAGAAGGGTTCGCCTGTGTCCATTTGGATGAGGTACAAATAACTCTTCTTCCTTTTCTATTGCTGTGCTGTGTACAAAAAGAATCATGGATCCTGGTCCTTTCAGAAATTTTCATACTGCATCGCATCAGGAATCGGATCTTCTTGATCGACAAATACCTGCAGATTGTTTTGTCTTAACCCTATATTAACTGGGGGGGGATCCCATTTTGCCCCCCCCTCGACGAATTTCGCGACCGAATGATTCAGCGCCGTGCAAAAATTTTTGAATCGCGTCGCTCAGCAGAACTTTTTACTTTCAAGTCCTTGCAGGCATCTTTGAGACCGGTTTTCGCAAAAATCGGACGTACCGTATGACGCCTGCGCGATCTTTTTATACATAGCATGTCAACAGAAAATTGCTCAAATAACGTGAATTTCGTTACAAATCAATTGGAAATTGTGCTTATCAGCCAGAAATATTCATAAATGAAATATTTTTGCTTTAACAGGTTGAATGAAGTAATTTATATGTTATGATTGCAAAAGTGTCCCCCACAATATTTCATCGAAAAAACAATAAAAACAAAAGGTCAAAAAAACTAGAATACATAATAAATTCACAAAACAATAAAATACATAAGAAATTAATTCCAATTCTGGCAGAATTTTTTTGTAGATAATTGTGAGAAATGTCCAGTAATCGAATATTTTCACTATATAAACTTAAGTATTTTACTAGCTAATTGTAAGCTGAGTGTATATCGGCGAAAACATAATTTCATCACTTATTAGCCCTAAATAATACTTAAAAATAGAAACAATTAATTTTTTGAAATTGTTACTAAACTACAGTCGTGTAGTTTACATCCGCTCTATGCGCATCGCAAATTTTCCGCGCGATCGCGGCGATCATCACAGCGAGATCTCGAAGGGGGGGAAATTGAACCCCCCCCCCCCCCCCCCCCCGTAAAAACCCTCCTAAATAGCCCAGTTAAAATAGGGTTAAATCTCTACGGTAATAAATGAAAAAGGACCCCATTGAAGCTATAAAGCAGGATTGGTTGTCCTACTCCTCTCCTCCGTTATTCCCAGCATCACTGAAAAATAAACGAGTCACTTGCTCAGCCTTGCGATAAGACAGTTGCTTGTTTGGAGCCTAATGCAAAACGATCAGGGAGGGCATGCATGGGATAGTACCAAGGAGTTACTAACAGCTCGCTTAGTAACTCCTTGGTAGTGACAAGACTGACAAGGCTGTAGAGGATTAAGTCAAATCCAAAAGTGAAATGGTGCATTGTTTGCTCGAAGTAATGTGCTACATTACTTTATATAAGGTCCACTGGTATCCACTTATGCACAGATATCAACATTAAGCTGTTGAATACAAAGTATTTTGGACCATGTAATATGCATGCATACACTTGTGATACAAAATTGTAATGTCCGTAACTAGCGTGGTTGTGTAATGTCCGTAACGCTTTTTTGGGATGAACAATGGCATAATTCTTGAAAAATTTTCGGATATGTCTGTGTGATATCACATTTAGCTTTGCTTTGAATTAAGAACAAACATTGGACGCAAAAAAAAAACATAGTGTAACTGTAAAAAGTTTTATATCGAAAACGTTAGCGGACATTACACTTCCAGCGAGAATGGAAATCAACAAATTGAAATAGCCATTTTTCAGAAAAGATTATTCTCTTGCGTATCCGCGGCGATGATGTTGAAAATGAGTCCCTCAGCTTTATTTCGGATAGAATAATTTCCTGAAAGCATTTATAGTGACAATTTTTCACATTACAAGAATAACTGCAAACACACTGAATTTTAACTGGCAATGTTCTTTACCATAAATCACTTTATTTCAAGTAGCCTCAATAAATATCTTTTTCCGACTTGAGCGCATTTTTTCATTAGCTATGTTGATGTGACCCTTGCCTGAATACTTTGCAAGGGTAGAAAACAAAGTTGTTCCTGAATTTTCATTTTTCCATACCCTTAAGGTAGACATTTTCCGTGAAATTCCCATATACATTGTACCTACATGTAAGTGGTAATAAAGTACGCACGACAATACAAAGTTTGTTTTCCCCTCAAAGTTTTACATAAACGGTATGGCTAACATTTACCACAGTTTAACAAGTGTGAGTACATGATTTCCCCAGCTACCAAGTGCCTTTTGATGAGTCTAAAAGATGAGCCCATGAAAAAAATTGTACT
>JZLH01S0518962.1:11697-27604 GCA_001188425.1 Eucidaris tribuloides
GCTCGGAGCCGTGCTTCGATACTTTCGATCGCATCGGCTTCCAGCTGTTTTTTCATCTCGACGTTTTCCCGTTCCATCTGTTGAGCACTTAGCCTCCAATTCCGTCACCCTACTGCTTTCAAACTCGTTGGCAGATGCAAGCTGTTGTTCAACTCGTTTGATGTTATCCACGAGAGAGGTCACTGCCCTTTCAATCATCAATTTCGAATTGGCCGTGGCCTGCTTGAAAGTATTTAGCAATAACCAGCGGTGTAGTTACGTCATCCTCATTGTTTGGTGAGGGTTTGACACACCGACTGGTCAGTGGATTTTGAGTTACTGGATCGTCGTTGTGCTTGGTGTCTCGGCGGGTGTCGCGGGGTTGTAACGCTTCCAAGCCATGCGTCGTTGTTGACTTGGGTCTTCAGCTTGGGCAGTTCTTGACGTCTAAATCGGGAATATCTCTTCATTACCACTTTTTTTGGCTTTTCTGTCTGGTTGTTTTCTATGTACATTAATCTATGTTAAAAGACTCATGTCACTTCAGCGGTCCAAGAAGAAGATGAATTGCAAAAATGAAACGATTTTAGTGGAAGGCTTTGCAGGTCGTGACGTTACTCATTGCTGCATAGTATTATGGGATCTGGAATGCCATTAGCGCCGGCTGTAGTGGCTAGTGTTGGAATATTTTGGTCACGGACTATGCGTCACCACAGCTAGTTTTGGAAAGTTAATTAGGCAAAGCTAAGGTTTTTGTCTTTCTCTCCTCATTTTCCTTGCAATGACAGCGATAATTAGTGTCAGTTTTCATGATTATTTATAGTTTATTTTTGCTACAGTAAGGTGTAATAAAATGTGGAAGTGAAATTGTGAAATTGTTTTATGTACAACCAACTTATTTATATTCATTTGGTTGATTTTGATTTTCGTTGTTAATATTGATTTAGATTTATTCAATTCATTTCCAAAAGATTGTGATATTTGTTTTACTTTTAATTTTATTTCAAGTTATTTAATTTTTGATGCAGAATAAATATTGTGCTTCATCTCTGTATTTCAATCAATGATAATAAGATCAAATGCTTGATCTGTATTTTTTAATGACTCAGAAAAGATTGACCCACAGGATTCGAACCTGAAACCTACTGATATCCGGTCAGCGCCCACAACCACAGGCCACGCTGGTAACGCCATGCACGGCTTACTTGGTTACAAATACGAGATCAAAATCCTTACGTCTTGAGCTCATTAATATTTCATAAGCCCGCAGGAACGAATTGTATTAATGAATGAAAGTTTGCAGAGAGAATTTAAGGATGAGCAGAATAAATTTGCTGTCATCTCTGTTTATATCAAATCAATGATAAATAAGATCAAATGCTTGATCTGTTATTTTTTAATGACTCAGAAAAGATTTGACCCAAACAGGATTCGACCTGAACCTACTGATATCCGGTCAGCCGGCCACAACCACTTCGGCACGCTGAGGTACGGCAATGCCCACGGCTTACTTTCGGTTACAAATACCCGAAGCATCATCCTTACGTCTGAGCTCATTACATATCTCTAAGCCCCAGAGGAACGAATTGTATTAATGAATGAAAGGTTTGCAGAGAGAATTTAAGATGCAGAATAAATTTGCTGTCATTCTCTGTATTATCAAATCAATGATAAATAGATCAAATGCTTCTCTTTCTTCTTCGGATCTGTTTATTTTATGCACTCCGAAAAAGATTGACCAACCATGGCGATTCGAACCTGACACCTATCTGTATCCGGTCATCGGCACAACCACAGGCCACGCTGGCCCGGTAACGCAATGCCACGGCTTACTTGGCTTACAATACCGAGAATCAATCCTTAGTCTTGAGCTCATTTAATATTTCATAGACCGTAGGAACGAATGTATTAATGAATGAAGTTTGCCAGAGAGAATTAAATCGCAGAATAAATTTGCTGTTCTATCTTTGTTATTTAATTTTTATTTCTTCAGGCTTCTCCAGGCGACTGCAAGATACCAGGAATATTATTTCTGCGACAAGCACATGGACTGAGCAGCAGCTGCATGATGATCCCAGTTTTTCTCTGCAGCTTATTTAGTTCAAAGTTTAGGATCGTCGCATGGAGTCTGCCTAACGATTCTTACATTATGTTCCAATACATTTAAGATGCACAGAAAACCAGAAACACAACAACAACACAACAACAACAACAACAACAACCCAACAACAACAACAAACAACAACAAAACCGACCAGGGTTATACGCCCAACCCTACCACCCTTTATGAGCTGAACTTTCAAGGTTTAGGCCTAAACATTATTATTTTTGTATTTTTATGATCGTAGGAATATTTTAAGACACATTATCTTCTTAAAATGGCCGGGTTTTTTATTTCACTAATGACCCAATTGCTTCCCCAACCCCCCAAAAACCCAACAACAATAGGAACGAAAGATATTCCTCCATATGGGTCGGATAATTATACGCACGTAGCCAGTGGTACTGATCCTCAAAGGCGGCGGTGTGGCCCATTGGTTACTGCCACTTTTTGTTGAATGAATACGTGCGAGTATCCCTCTTCCGGCCGCTTACGGGCGCTTTATCATCTTTGGTTGAATTTGATGTACTTGATTAAAGACAGTTAATGTAATATGGCTCAATAATTTCAGGTGACGTTGAGTTTTGATTGTATGTTTGTTTTGAAATACAATCACTATATTCACACTATTTGTCTCAGCACCGAGAAATAGACATGCAATATAACGGATGGGTTTATTTAGATGAAAACAGTTGTTAAACACATTTATAAAATATAGAAATTATATGTGATGATTGGCAGCAAATGACAGAAACGAAAAATCATTAGCCCTCAATTGATCTCACCAATCCCTCAGACTCTGCCTTCTCAAATCATACCTACTAACACACTGGCACAAATCCTGACAGTTCATGCATGAAGTCACAAGCTCTATGAGTACAGCGCATGTTCAGTTGCTTTGTGAACTTGGTTAACATCTCTTCTCGTCGATAATCAATAATGACACACATCGAGGCACATGTCACGCCAATATTAGACACATGAAATGTTAATAACGATTAGTAGCACGGAAAATACTGTTACCGCGATGTGGTTAGTACGATAGATGTCCTTGGTCCTCCAAAATCCCACAAGCCTGCTACATAATGCTTTTCTGTTTCAGGCAATTCAGGGTCTTCAGCGCTTCAAGGGTGAAGGAAGGTTTCATAAATTAGCGTTTGAAGAGTTGTGTTGGCCAGTGGTGTCAAGGGGTTTTCTGGTAAAATGAAATGATTTATTACATAGTTAATTTTAAGTGAATTAAGAATTTTTCTTTTCGCAAGACTCACACACGTACAGAAATGAAGCAAACCACACACAAAGCGCGCTCGTGCGCGCGCACACACACACAAACCTCCGCGCTCGCGCGCAAACACACCACACACACACAAACACACACACACACACCACACACACACACCACACACACACACACACACAAGTCTATCGTGCAGTTGGGGGACACATTCTATCCCTTACAATTGGGGCCAGTTAGGTCCATGGCGACAGACGGGGGGGCGCAAATCCAGCATTTAGATTTTATTTCGTTGATGTATTATTTTTTATTAAGTAAGTCACATAGTCTTTGCACCGCCGCTGCATGAAAAATGGGCAAAGTTGGCGAAATGACATTACCTCGGAAAAATGGCGCCGCAGGACCAAACGAAATTGACTCAAAATCAATGATCATGGTATCATATTGTGTGGAAAAAGAATGTTCTAATCGCCTGAAACAAAAACCAATGACATATTGGCAGATGATGGCTGAAGAAACTTAGCGATCTGCAGCTGTAGCTTCTTACGTGAGGCCCCTATTCCAGTGCTTTGCACAATGATGAATTTCAGGCGCTGCCAAAGAGATCCACTGCCTTTCTGTAAATGCTAGTATGTTTATGTGATATTTTCTTTTTTTTTTTGCTCCTTGCGGAGCCAGTAGATGAGACGACAATATCCCTCATGCGGGTAGGCGATATTAGGCCCTCAGACTGTTGCCCCCACTGACCCCCCCATGCTACAATAATGTCATTTTTCTTAGTTAAATAGGCTTCGCTTTTCGTTTACCCTCTCGAGTCAGTGACACCTTTTTTTTTTTGAATATTGACTTTCCGTCACTAAAGGTGAGTTTCTTTTATTTTTTAATTCTATGTATTTTTGCCCCTTGACGGGCACGTCAAGTAAACAAAGGATACTTTGTTCAACGACGAGGCCACATTATGTGCTTTAAAATGAACATTTTGGCCTTCTTCACCTTAATCGCCTCGGGAGCTCCGGAGTGGCAAAATTGGGCCTTCTCTCTCTTTTTCCGTGATAATCTGGCCCCATTTTTATGTGCTCTTCAATTTATAAAAAGTGTATTTCGTGTTGCGGTAAAACTTTTTCCGCGCGGCTCGCCTTTTCTTCTTAAAGCACCCTTTTCTATAACAGGACTATTGCGTATATAGATGTGCTCATGAATTACGTGGGGTACTTCGTAGCAGTTCTCAAATTGCAAACATGGTATAATCATCAGGTCACATTCAATCAAACACGATTTGCTGTATATTTATGAATGTTTGTCCAATCGAATCTATTGTTAGAAAACTAACATTTATGTATACATGGAATTAATAAGATATATAACCAGAGCAGACGAGATGTTTCACGATTTAAGATTTTATTTTTTTTTTCAAAACGGGGTGCCGTGCTCCAACACATTATGACTGTCAGAACACCAATGTATTATAAAATGGAAGATAAAAATGACTATTTCGGAACTATTTCCATTGCGTCTTATTATGCATAAGGAAATAGTGTGTTTGATCATGGTATCTCTTGCTTTAAAAAAAGGGGGCTTGCCTCATGATTCTTTACGGATCGGTTTGTCTATTTTTTAATCTTTTTACCCACTACAATAAATTCAGAGTTGTAATTAGAGACAGATAGACTACAAGGAGCTTTTACACCTAAAATTTCCAAATTTCCAAAGTGCTTCGCTGCTATCGCATATTATATATATCTCATGTTATATGATCAGAAAATCCCTTCAAAAAGGTTTCGTCGCCGTTACATTGCGAGAATAAAAAACCAGATATTCAAGCAAGCAGAAACGTACTCTGACGGTGAAAAATATCTGGGATGCGCGAATGCCCCTTTGACCATATTCTGATAAGTGCCCTTTTCAGGCTTGCCCCCCCCCCCCCATCAAAAACAAACAAACCGGAATACGTTCTGCAACCCTGTCAACAGCTTATATACAGCGGACAGTAAGCCATGTTGCTATCTGCGATAACCACTTGGAGGCTGTCGTTTCAGTTATTTACTACGATACTATTTGATAATTGATAATTGAAAAATGTGGCCTGCCCTCACGTCACGCGACCGCCCTCGTGAGGAGTTTTCAAACAACAAACAAACCAACTGACGTTGATTCGCGACAACACAAACAGTCGACTATGTTTAATGTATTGCTGCAAAGGAATTTTCGGAAGTCTTATTCCCTTCTATCTGACGATGCATCACAACGACATCTTATGTCGAACATGTTGTACGTGCGTATAACAAACTGTAAATATAACAAAAGATATACACATAATAAGACCTGACATACTCACTAAAAGACTGCATAGCACACAAATCATAACTAGACAGCCTGCGCAAACACAATTCAGATGTTCTTAATCCGCATAAAAACATATCACATATTGATATTAGTTGAAAACTGATCAACAGAAATGATATTACTAACTATTCGATTGTCTAAAATTATAACCATATACACTAATACCTGAGTCCATACATAGATCAATATTGAAATAGTCACGAAGACGCAGTAAAAATAAAGTAATTACTTCATTACTAGAGCTTTGGCCTATAAATGTCATTAAATGTATTGAAAAGGTTTGTAGTATCATAGTACTATCAAAACTTACCACATACGAGATAAAAGATTATTTCATGGAAATACATGTTGCTCTTTCAGCATATTTATAACATAAAGCAGAGTCGCAAGTAAACACTTCGAATCGTGTTATTGCCAAGCTGTCAAAACTAAATATACAGCGTGTCTTCAAAAATAATTGTGCAAGTCAAAGCGCCCTCTTTGGTAATGGGAAAAACACTTGGCATGATGCTATACGATCACATGTGGGCAGCAGTCTTAGCTTTCAATGCCGTTTGTTCTGTTCAGCTTGCTTGTTTATTCAGAGATATGTCATATACAACGAAAACGTAGAATCACAATTGCCGCACTTTATGCAGTTCAATGATTATAGCATCAGGCCCTCTTCCGAAAAGTTGACACAATTTGCCGATTCCACCTTTTGTTGCTTACGAGATATCTCGAGAATCAAAGGGGAATTTGACAGAACAAACAGCATTTGATAGCTAAGACTTTCACCTGGGATGTGGACGTAAACATGTGTCAGCTTGTTGTAATTTTTTAAAAGTACTGCAGCGCATGTCTTCAAAAATCTGTGCAAGTAGAAGCGCCTTTTTTTGGCAATTAGAAAATAATCTTAGTGACATGATGCTTACTATCAACGTCCAAGAGCAAAGTCTCAGCTTTCAAATGCCATTTGTTACTGTTCAATGCTGCTTTTTATCTCGAGATATCTATGCTAAAAACACAAGTGAATTTAAGTTTGCTGCCACATTTTTACAAGGGAATGCAGTAAAAGTGGCGCAATTGTGATTTCACACTTTTATTTAAATTACACATATCTCAAGTTAAGACAAGCAAATCTGAACAAAACTAACGGTATTGAAGCCTAAGGACTATACGTGCGTTGGCGTAAGCCATATATCACAAAGAGTATGTTCTCATTGCCAAAGAGGACGGTTATTCACTTGCACATTTTTTTGAGACACACTGTAGAAAATTATTAACATTAGGCCTGTAATTCCGTATACTTAGAAATATACTTTAGTTGAAGAATATGTATAATATATTGAAAATAGCAGCATACTAAATTAAAACTACAATTGGAGGCCTTTAGCACTTTCTGCACTTTGATACTCTTTCCAACTGGTATACGCAAGTTCACTTCGATACGCAACTCTTTAAGGAGTTCTCTTGACAAACACTTATCAGAACTTTGCTACGAACCTACGAGTTTCACTCGATGAAACATTTATCAGAATTGGATGTTCATTTCATAAAGCACATTGTTTAAGTTGGCTTGGGTAGCGAACCTTACAGAGAACCTTATTTTAGGTTTAAGCGGTGTGTCAATAATAATAATTAGAGGTAACTTAGTCACAATATGATTATTCAGGGGACTTGAAAGGGCAGGCAATTCTCAAGTATACCTATATGTACAGCTTAAACTTGACTGACTATCCCTAATTAATTAAGATGTCTCCTGTACCTTAGAAGCGACTATATGTTATATGAAACAACTTTAAAACTAATAAATTAAATCACATATCATATACACTATAAATGCAAAACTATACTAACTCAATACACTACATCACTGACTGCAGTGAAGAAATGAGAGCTCGGTTCCAAAGGTACACATCAATAAATCAAGTTCATGAGAACCAAACGCGATATTTTTAATTACATACTAGCCAATGTCAGTTTTGCAATAATATTTTCCCTGATTGCTACACTGTATACTGCGATACAAAAGTAACACACTCTTTTAAAAAATCTAAGTCCGCAGAATTTATTATAATAAATTAATCATTTTTTTTTTGGGCTGGAATGTAGTACCTTTTGGAACTGAAGCGGATGTAGGTACTTTTTGGAGCGGAATTTTCCTAGACTGTAATTACCATGCATCAATTTAATTCAAGTGGGGGCATCAAAAGCAACACACGCACGCGCGCGCGCACACACACACACACACACACACACACACACACACTCACATACACACAACACACACACACACACACACACTCACACACACACATACACACACAAACATACACACACACGATCTCGCACACGCACAAACATTCAAACGCACAAATACACAGACAGCATTCGCGCGCACACCATACACAAACGTACTCAAACGCACACACCAATTACACCTACAACACACACACACACACAATCTAACACAAACCACACCTCACACCGCACGCACACACACACATGATCTCGCACACGCACAACATTCAAACACACATACATAGGCATTCGCGCACACACACATACACAAACGTACTCAAAGCCACACCAATACACCTAGCAACACCCACCTAACGCACACACACACACTGTTTTTGCATTCCGCTGGACCTTCTCCTGGCCAATAAACATTTGATTTTTACATTTCTAGACATCCTCAGACTTCCCGCTGCACGATTACTCATCTTCCAATATAATCCATGCGATGGCGCACTTCATTTTATGAAGCGCAAAGTCAGAAAAATTGGGCAAAACGGCGATCTTCCACGAGATTATTTTTTACCAAAGCGTAAGTCTTTAAAATCAATCCCGTGTCATAACATTGCTTCGGTCAGCATATTGATCTAACCTTAAAAAGAACCTTTGATTATATAATCTCGTTTCAAGTACTTTTACAGCTTCCAATTTGTTTACAATGCGCAAAAAATGTGCCGAAAACGACGGTTTTAGTTCCAGTTTACCGTTGACTGTTGCAAACTTTACTAGACATGAAGAAGTAAATGATCGCTTAGAAGTTGATATGCGGGTGTTTTTGAATTACCAAATAGTCGTTGGCCATCATGACTTTCAAGAAAGGCTGCGATGGACAGTCAGGAAAATGTTTGATGGACCACGGAGAGACAGTTCAACGGCGATGAAAGACAAGCATTTCTTCGTTTTAATTGTGATGTCCGCGTCTCGCAATTTCTCAACTTGTGTAAGCAACCTTTTTAAAGTGGCCTGAATGTTTAATTTCGCGAAATATTTGGCCCCCCCAAAAAAATACTGACCACGGTAAAACGATCAATTGGCAAGATCCAAGATGTGGATCGATCGAAGATTCAAAGTACCATTCATAAACTCCGTGTAAAAGTAGCGCCAGACTATTGCCGTATCCAGAAGAAGGACGGGAGGGCAGGGGCGTCGCATTTTAATTCGAGGGATTCATACACACACACACAACACCACCCACACACACACACACACACACACTTCGTGCACCTTTACTGTGCTAGCGACGCCCTTTGGTGGAATGGGGAAAGGTAGTGAGAATAACAAAGATAAGGGCCTCCGCCCACTTCGCCGTTTCAGGGGTAAGCCGTAGCTCCCGTTGTACCCTTCATTGTGTATTTTTTTACGTCATGTTCTAGGATTTTTAAAATTACTGGACTCATATCTCGGTTCTATCAGGCGACTTAAAAATCTCAACCCCTATCTAAGTCATGGGTGTGGTATTATTTCTCTTTTTCTCTTCCGTCTCCGCCATTAGCAACTCAATTCTGACGACTTTTATTGGCATAATTTTGCGGTATAATTATTCACATAAAATACTCCCTATTTCACCATTCCTTCATGTAAAATTAAAATTCACTTGATATTTTGCCTTGAGGAGCGAACAAAATGACCCCTTCAGCATTCTCGTGTCGAAGTAAGTGTTTTATGCTTCAAGTTTTGAAAAAAATTACGACTCGCTTCCCTTCTTCCGCGTTTTATTACATTTCGAGAAAAATTCTCCATTTTTTTATTCACCCATACGAATGTGCGTTCTGCCATATTTATACACAGAATATGCACACGTTTCCGAGAAATTTCAAGAAACAAAGACCTTCCGTAGAACCTCGATGCGCACGTTCCGAATCTCGTAGGCTGTATATAGTACCAAAATATGAATTATGTTATCATGAATGCCAATGTCTCGCAAGGGTTTTTACAGTGAACTACTAAATCAGGAGCATCCATCAAGGATCTCTCTAGAACATCGACGTTTCATTTTGTGTTTTCACCCTGCTATATCAGATGCACGGAAAATGAATTATTATGTGCACAATTTCTGATAGAATATTTTATCGGCTTCAACTTCCTACTTTTGTGGACGTTATTCTCTTCTTATGTATTCGATATCAAATAAAGATTTAACGCATATAATATGCATCATAGACATTTAATTTCATTAAATTGTTTCTGCACTTATTATTTAAGATATACAATATAATTATAACCATGATAAAATTTATAATTACATATGATAAAATAACACGGGAATAGCGGGGAAACAACAGCAGAGACAAAGAGAATACATGGGTCAGACGAAGTATTACATTATCCCAATCTACAATAAGGCAGTAGCAAATTAAACCGTTCAAAATAAATATATTTCATATATATCCAGGTATTGTACAAGACCATGACAGGAAAAGGGGTTTCTTAACCGTAGCGCCTAACGCGACATATAGAAACTGATATTTACCAGTCGTCGGTTTTGCTGTCAATTTGCCTGGACATCTCATCTGTATTGATGCATTAAAACTTGAGTTTAGTTTCATACGCAACAACTGTATAATATATATCATTGTAATGTTTCATTCCAGATTAAAAGCAATACATAAACACGAATACGAGGCAGATACTCGGAAGAATTAAATTATATTCATATAAAATTACTCTTTTGCTTCTCTTTGTTTGCTGAAATTTGTAAAATCATAGAGTGTACGGATGTGGTAAGGTAGGTCCCGCGTGGTTGGTCGTCATGGCGTTATGTCTGCAATCTCGTACGGGATACCTGTGGATTAAACAAGGCGGAACGTTTTTCCCGACGTAATAATGTGCGCATTGTGGGTATACGCGAGGATACCACCGGTCGGGAAGATTGTATCGCGATTGTCGAGAGCATTCTACAGGAGAAGTTCGGAATGAACATTAAAGTAGAAAGGGCCCATCGCGACGGCAAGTTGAAAGATCGCCCCCGACACATTCTCTTTAAAACTCTATCGTATCGCCACAAGATCGATATCATGAGGAATCAGCGAGCGAAGCTATCGTCTGAACGCTACTATATGACTGATGACCTCACCGCCGATGACCTCGCTGAGAAACGTAAATGGTCCGCTAGTGTAAAGACACTCTACGAACAAGGTGTAAAGCTCCGCTTCTACGCCGGAAAATGGCGATCAAGAGGTGGATCTCCTCATGTTTTCCAGGCTGGTGAATAGGTATATTCTTGGAAAAAGTAATGTTTCGATTTGATCTGTTAATGTTTATCTCATTTCTTAAATTGTACTTCTTAAGGTATAAGGGTACATGTATTGCGAAGTAAATGGGTAGGCTTTCTTTTGGGGGTTCGTTGAAGGCTGGTGCTACTTTATTTCATTTTGTGTAACACATTTCAAGTATCATAATGCAAGAATTCTATTCCATTTGATTACATTTTCTGACAATATTTCATCGTGATCAATTTCAAATTTGGATGATACTCCACTTGGGATAATTTTGTACTTTGTACCGTTGATGCAGTTAAGACACGCTGCCTTTATTTCTTTTTCCCCCTTTAATATATGAGGAGCTTAGTTCCGAAGGGTGTTAGATCCACTTTAGTAACTTCGGAGAAAAATGCAATTCTTTGCCCGAGTTTGCACACGCCTCTATGGAGAAATAAAACCATAACTCCATATATTACATACTTGCTCGTGGCATTTGACTTCCAACTTTGGACTGTAACAAGATAAGTTGGTATATCAAATCTGTTGATGTTAATAACTCATTTTTGGTGAAAATGGATTTGTCGCCTTCTGGGGCTGAGTTCTTCATATGTTCTTGTACTGAAATATACTGCATATGAATTTCGTCAGACGGAGTAAATTCATTGCATTGTTGGGATCTTTATCTCATTTTATAACATTTTTCTTTTCTTGTACCACCGATACAGTATATATATATAAGCCGCCCTTAATTTTACAATGAAACACCATTGTATGTATTAACTGCTTCAACTTCCTGGATTAAAACAAATCTAACAGATCTGCATTCTGGGACCGATTCGGGATTGGATTGGAGTTTTTAATCAAATGATATTGAATTTTAAATCTCTTAGATACAACTGTATATGAATTCCAATCCGGTTTTCTGGCTTGATCCCTGATCACAGTTATATTGCAATACAAGGAGTTTAAAGTTTACATAGTTGAAATGTAGATTATTGGCATCAAGTAACCACACTCCTATTATACATCCATGCTGGACGAAGTATGTTGTGTCGTAGTTTTTACACTTAATAACCTTAAACTGCCTGCTTATATCAGCATATCGAGTCTTAAATGACTTGTCGTTATCATCGTCAGATTAGATGATACGACTCTCTCGTTCTGATCTGTTATTTTTATGGAAAGAAAAGAATCCTGTGCACGCTTTCGATTTCTGTGTAAACTGAGCTGAAGAGATGTTATCCTGACATTCACAAACAGGATTATCATAGCCAATTGGCCCGCACTTTATGGCAAAATCTGTTCTTTTACATCTGTTACAATATGGTTTGCAGACAATACAATTACCCATCTGATCAAAATTTAATGTAAGGAGTTTTGGTTTAATTTTTGAAGCAGGTCTTAGCCAAGTAATTTTAATGCTTGCCACAGCAGTGTGCAGTGCAACAGAATATCACGAATAAGAGAATTGATATTTATATTGATTCTTCCTGTTCGCGGTGTGAAAGTTTTTGAAGTTGAGTGGGTGTATTTTGTATTACGAAGTTATTCTAAAATAGGCATCACAAGTAATCAAATTGAGGGCAATATAATTGTATTTTAACGTCAATTTCAATTAAAGTAGCATAATCTGTCTAATATCTGATAATTTTAGCCTAACTGTAGTCATCCTTTTCAGCACTTTGTAGGATGTAACATCCGCAAAATTAGTTGTTAAAGGCTTGCTGAACTTACCGAAGTGCTGCACCAGCCATCTCATTTGTAGAATGCAAGTTAGAATGTAGTGTGGCAAAGGGTGAGTGAGGGCTATTGAGCCTGCTGTAACCCCCTAATTTTTCATCCAACAGAAAGTAGCCGTGCCAAATGTTTGTAGCACATTGTGCTTTGAATTTAACGCTTCGCAAGTACACTTCAAAAAATTCAAGTACACATTTAATGTTGTTGTAACCATAACCATGTGTAGGTCATTGAAATCTTGTGTATGATCCATTATAATTTTTTCTGCGGTAAAACTGTTAATACATCTCGCCACCTTTGTTGTGCATCATTTTTTGTAGGGTAGAGACTGGAGTGAAGAAAGATGTGTGGACACTGCTTGAGAGATGATATCGTATTGCCATGGCGCTAACAGGTAAGATGGCTAGTATTGCATTTGTTTGACCTAATTAATGACAGATTCTGTCCACATATCGTTGCTTGTCGCATAATCTGATGAAGATTAATGGACTGAGTTATCACAATTAGGGTCTTATTCTGACTACAGTAACTCTTGCGTAAGTCGAATCAGTTCTGGGTACCAACATCAAATCAGCGTCGACTTAAGACATATCGAATTTTTTTTTACAGTTTTGGTATAGCAATTGCTATGGTTCAGAGATGAAAGAAAATATGTATAAGAATTGGAGGGCTTGTACAAAAACTGTTACGCAATGTCACAGTGGAAAAATGAGAGGAGAATGGGATAATTTATGACAATCTTTCACGCATGCGACATGGCCAGAGATCAAAAGACAATTCATCTAAAGACCATCAAGAATTGGACATTATGGGCCACTTCGACCTACGGCAAATATTTAACAACATGTTTGCCTCCTTTTGGGACTACAAATAATAGTTGGAGATAGGCGAAATTCGATTAAAAAATTGATTATACATAGAAAATACTGTCGCCATTGAAAAAAGCACAAGGGCAAATGGAACTGTCAAAAATATTCGACAGGTGAAAATCAAGCTTGTGGCCACGTTGAGTTTATGCGGGGGTCCATCTGTAGGCTTTAATAAAAAGGAAGCGAGTGAACAATCAACTCAAATTTGAACTTAAGATGCTAGTATGGAATGAATTAATCACACATCATCATGACGTGTTCATGATTTCCCAAGGCAGCGAACTCCTGTCATAAAATTGAGGCTAGTGCTAAATCAGATGGAGTGGCAAATTTCCTGAAACCGTATTGGGAGGTCGGCGGTTAAACGAGTTTTATTACCATGTGAAGAAATCGTATATCTGTTATATACAATACGTTCTAAGAATTTTTGAAAAAACTGGACAATAATGATATCGTCTGTAATTCTAATGCATAGCTGGTCATCTGTCTAATAAATGGAACATACTTTTGGAGTTTTTAAGGGATAGAGCAGGAAAAATCTTCCACTTGTTAGCGAAAGATGAAATATGGATCTAATGGAGTGAGAAGAGAATGATTATTTGTTTTTCAATAAATATGTTACTAATCTCGTCAATGGCAAGGTAGAGTAACTGTTTTCAAGGATTGAACAATATTAAGTACTTCGACTGTTATTTGTGGGGTTAAAATATACAGAATGATTAACATGGCAATGATACATTATAATCTTGTATTAATAACGGTCCGATTTTTTGTGCTTGGCTCGGAGCAATATTGGTAAAGTATTTATTAAAAACAGTTAGCTTTAGCATCTCAGCACACACTCACTACTAGTACAACAATCACACATCACACAGACCACACACACACACCACACACAACACACACACAACACAGCACACACACTCCACACAGGCACACACACACACACGCACACACTACAACACACCAGCAAAAACAAAAAAAATGTGTTCACGTGGAACAAATCCATCTCGACTAGTGCAGATTATTGCACCATCGTGAAGTTTTACACGGTATTGCCAATAGATGTGATAGAGAGGATTCATTTGAGTAAGTACAGCAACTGAAACCTAACACCGAGTCATTGACACTACGGAAGAGGTCGTATAAGGGCTGCATACTGTATATTGTATATCAAAGGAGAGAGTGAATTTTAGACTAATTTGCATAAAAAAGCGGGGGGAGGGTGGGGAGGAGAGAGGGGAATCGCCCGTCAAAAATATTCAGTCTTTGTGACAGGTGTAAACAAACGGTTTAAAACTGTTTTAGAGTAGTAAGGGGCAGAAGCTTGTTTAAGGTAACTGAATAGAGTGTCGAAATTTGTGCATAAGTGTACAAAGGTAATTTGTACAGAGGATTTTCAAGTTGTTTTAATGACATGCTAATGTCATGAATGTGTTCAATAAAACGAGATGTCAAAAAGTCAGAAGCTGGGAAGGCAAAAAAACGCGATAACCATGACAATACGCTATGTGACACAGATAAAACAAAAACGTGTTTGTATAGTTACGCATAAACATCCTTGTGCCAAGTCGGTTGAAATAAGTAAGGATATTCACGTTATACCCTTATTATATAATTGCTATCAGTAAATTGACTGGACGTATGGTATTGCATGTACATTTAAATACATGTACATTTATAAACATTAAGAAAAAGAAAAGAAAAAAAATCATCGGATGGTAAAAGACATTTTGAACAAGAATCACACTAAATCATTATTGTTTTGCATATAATGGGCTTGCTTTGCAAAAATTTACTTAATTAAGAGGAATATACTGATTTCAGTTGTATAGTAAGAAATATATGTAAACTCACAAAAAAAAAAAAAAAAAAAACACGGTAGTTCCCGGTAAAAGATTTAGAGGATTCTGTCAAATTTCAATTCATGAAAATTCTCTTGTGGATTTAGATAATGAATGATAATATCGGATGGCTTATTTTCGGTGGAGCACAGAAAACCTGCACTTCTTATGAAAATATCGGACTCGTCAGCGATCACAAGTGACACAATATCCTCTTGTGTCCACCTCAAAGCCATCCGATATTGCATAATTAATATGTCATTTTGTAATATGACACCGTAAATTATATTTCAAATAATGTCATGGACATACAGTAATGC
>JZLH01S0519073.1:22531-33204 GCA_001188425.1 Eucidaris tribuloides
GTATTGTTGTAGGCCTATTGGCATGATTTGGAAAAATAAAAAATGCCTTTAGAACCAAACTGGTTGAAAGTTATACCAAATATACACCAGCTGGAGTGAATCTCCTGGCTGGAAGGATTTGTCTTGAGTTTGTTTACTTAAGGAGAATTAAGCATGAACAGGCCAGCAGTTTAATTCTTTCGAGGCTCGAGAGAATTGAAATCCATAGTAAGCTACACAACAGATTTGTCTGTTATAACGCATACTAATGGAAGTTATTTTAAAATTAGTCAAATAAGTTTTTACCCCAAGTTGAGGACTACCCCTAATCATATCATTTACCTTTAATGCAGAGACATAAGAAAGGTATGTTTCTTCCAAAGTTCTCACGACCTTGATAAAAAACAACAACGCTCGGATACAAATAAATGAAATGTTTCCATTTCACAAATAGTGTTGATAATGCTCGAAAGAAATAGAAACAAAATAAGAAAAATATCTAGGAAATCAGTTTTCATCTTCAGTTAAATGATTTACCCAAATTACAATATGTGTAGAGATCAATGTATTCGTCAAACACGATGATTGCTTGCACTTCCAATGCATTTAGGAAGATAATCAACAAAATATAACGTGTTTATTACACACAGAATATGTTATGATATCACGTGAACATAAAAAATATAGAAATATTGTAACATGCCTAAAAACAAACGTTATGAGATTGGGTTGCTTTCAACGTACACTTTCCCCTGGATTTTACTCACCAAATCGCATATTACGCACCAATACCCAGTAAACTCAAAAACATTATAAAAATATCATAAAAATGTTTGGTCAAACGTTATGAAAACGTTTTGGGAAAATGTTAAAATCATATGAAAATGTATAGTCTTGTAATGGTCAAAAAAACATTTCCATAACATTACACACAACATCAATGAAACATTTTGATCACATTTTAAAAATATCAAGCTTTCATGTTAAAACGACATCATTTCGATGTTCTCAAGAATGTTGAGAAAACATATCAATAACATATTAACAATGTGTGAAGGTTATGTTATTAAAACGTTTTTAATCTGTTTGTAAGACCATATATTTTGATATTGCTTAAACATTTCCACAAAACTTAATAATGTTGTTTATGCCTGATGTTCTTCAAATGTGTTTTTAAAAAAATGTTAATAAAATGTTGCAATGATATCTGACAGATGTTTCAAAAAATGTTTCAAAAACGTTTTCGATCTGTTTGTAAGACCATACATTTTGATATGATTTCAACATTTTTTTAAAAAACATCATGTTGTTTATGCTTAATGTTCCTAAAGTGTTATTCTTGAAATGTTAATAAAAAGTTGCAATGATATCTTACTAATATTTAAAAAAATGTTTCAAAAACGTTAAAATCTGTTTGTAAGATCATATATTTTGATATGATTAAACATTTTTTTAAAACCATTATAATGTTGTTTATGCCTAATGTAATGTTCTTAAAAAATTTTTGTAAAAATGTTAATAAAATGTTGCAATGATATCTTACTGATGTTTCAAAAAAGATTTTAAAATGTTTTCAATCTGTTTTTAAGAGCATACATATTGATATCAATTTAACATTTTTGATCATGGTATTTATTTAGTCCGTGTTTGTTGTATAGAATCCCCTCTCCTGAAAACAACGAATGTATAAACTTGCCACGATAAATTTACAAATACAATAATAAGAAACACGTATGTTAATACTATTGTACTTTTTTTTACCAGTGGAAGTTACATTTCTATGGGTTTTTTTTTAAAGATATGGACAATAAATCAATCTGTATGTGCATCTGCATCTAATATAAAGTAAGTTCATGTAATCTTCTTTTATATATCCTTGATTATTTAAGTAGGAATAAAAATATCAATTCATTTGATTTTACAACGCATTTTCTTTCTTTCGTCAGGTTAAACTTATTAGGTTATGGGGTAAGTCCAAGCTATTTTGCAACTTTGTCCCACGCGTTACCGACAAATAATTTGCCATAAATTAATTACGAAATGAATCATCTCATTTATTTTTCATGTTTTTGGTAAAGATTCAGAACCTTTACCCCAAAAATGAGAAATAATTGAGATGAATCATTTCATAATTAATTCATGGCAAATTATTTGTCGGTAACGCGTGGGACAAAGTTGCAAAATAGCTTGGACTTACCCATTTAGTTTATTAATGCAGGGAATGTGGTGGGGCTTGAAGGATCTGCCACGTATTGAGTTGAATTGAAATCATTTTCATCTTTTCCTTCTTCTTAAAGAAAATATACAAAATAATCATTTCGTACAAATTAAGAGTACCTGTTTTTGCATTACTTAGAAATATACTTAAGATAAATTAATATGCAAATCTAATGCATGCGTATAGGATAACGATTTGTCTGATCAATCTGATCACACTGTGTAAATTAAGAAACATTTAAGTTCAGGTTCATTCACTGAAATATCATAATTTCTTCCTGATCAAACATACAATTCTATGCATTGTATGTAATTAGAAAAATAATATTTACATTATGACATGAGATGTTTTAGGGAGAGTACGATGTAGAGTTGCACGCGTTGTACAGGTGAAAAGTGTTCCGTTTTGTTTTGCTGGTGATGGTATTTTTATTTAATTTTATCAATATTTCTTGATCCGTACGAATACATTCTTGCAATCCCTCAAATGTTCTCATATCTCACGTTCATGGACTATCGGCAATTTTGACTTATACTATAACTCTTTAATGTGCTTTGCATCCACATACGTGTATTATCCCTATCATAACGGCTTTATATGAATTGACGATGATGTATCCGTAAATCCGCGGAAAGTTAATTCGTGTGAGCACTTTCCATTACACCAGTGAAGTCTCACGCTGCGGTGCCAAATAGACAGCGCTCACACACACCACCACACACCGCTACACACCAAGTTCCCCACACACACACACCACCACACCACCACACACACAACACACACACCACACACCACACAGCGATCACACACACATTGCTCAGTTAGCAGGAGGATCTACGGAAAGTATAAAAATTATCGTGCTTTTTGAAGAAGGCAAGTTAATGAACTAGTACTTCAAGGTTATTCTAATGCTCTTAAAATGACGTACAGTCACTGTTAAGAAGTTTCTGTTGGTAAAAAAAAATCATACTTGCCGCTATATTTCACCGTTCTTCCGTATCAAGAAACTCGGTTTTGATCGTGTGCATCCAATTGCTATCAGGCCCAGTGACCTAAAGGTTCCCTGCGAACTCCCAACGGAATGTCACTTCTGCGCTACTGGTATGAACATTACCAAATCCATACGAAGCATATTCATGTGGTTCATATATTCATCATCACATCCTTTGTAAACATTTCTGTTCAAAACTTTTTGTCTGCCGCCCTGCTAAGCCCAGCCTCTAAAAACAACCACTCCCACGTTATCATGTTAATTAGTAATTCTGCATTTGAGCAGTCAGTCACCCGTGTACTGTTCAACCCTGTTAAAGTATTTCCTCACATTATTTCCTATATGTACGTACAACTGACCGTCAACCTTGGGCATTCTAGCTAGAGAACAATATTAAGGTTTTCCTGTGACTATTTCCGGACAAAGCTGTTTGAAAGTGGTTTAGCCATTGCTCTCGTGCGGTACTAAACAAATCTGGCTCTTGTTGGCGTAAACCTCTTCACAAATGTCGGCAATTCTCCGTTGGCAGGGCCAGTCAAAATGTGGTCCTACAGGGGTCAAAATTGAAAAACAGGTCCACATTGGTTAAATCATACACCAAATGACTGTCCTCTGTTCAAGCAGATCCCACAAAAGGTTATGAGTTTGCCATAATTTCTGACAATCCGTTAAGCCGCTCATGACCATAAGATGCTGATAAAGGGCAACGCACTTTGCAGGTTACAAAGCGTCAAATTTTAAAATTGCCCAAATTGGACTGATCTTGATATGGTTATTATTGTTTTTTGGCTGAGCTAATTGAACTAAAAACTTAAACACCACCAAAAAATGCATCTTAACCTTGAAATTTCACAAAATCATGTTTATCGTGTTCAGCCTCCGGTTATACGGCCTCGATTTTATACGGAGAATCTCTGTTATCCGGCAATGGCTCATCTTTCATTACATGTTAATTGATACATCTTTATCAGACAGTGATTACACAGAAACATGCTGTACAGGGCGACAGTAAAAAAGGTTATTAATGTTGGAGGTCTGTTATTGCAATTGTGCATGTTCTTTGGGTTGTTTATACAAGACAACGTATGGCATGTGTACCTCCCTTCATATACTGCTGGTTTTTAATTATTCTCTCTTATCGCCCGGCCATTTACACTAATCCGGATGGCCTGCTCGGTCCCAACATAGCCGATTAATCGAGTTCGAACTGTAGGCTTACACAGCATCTGTATTTACATGCAATCCTATGGATCTTATCTTAATATTTTATTTTTGACATTTCAAAGTTAAGATTGACTTTTTGGTGATTTAAGTTGTTTAGTTCAATTAGTCATGCCAAAAAACATATATTTCGATATTAAAATCAGTCAATTTGGGCAATTTAAGAATTTGACCTTTGACCGAAAGTGCATTGACCTTTCCACATTTATGGTCTTAGCGGCTTAACGGATTGTCAGAAATATAGCAAACTATACCTTTTTGGATTCTGCTTGACAAGACGAGTCATTTGGTGCATGATTTAGACCAATTGGACCATTTTTCAATTTTGACCCCTGTAGGACCCATTTTGACCCCTGCCAACAATTGCCGACATTTTGAAGAGGGTTACCCACGCCAGATTTGTTTAGTACCCTTCAGACAATCTAAAACCACTTTCAAACCTTTGTCCCCGTGAAAGTGTCACGGAACCTTAACATTGTTCCTCTACTAATCAAATTCTCACACAATACTTCCTCTGATAACATTTGAGTCGTTATTGTCATTGTTAGAAACATTTGCATGAAAAAATATGCTGTGGAGAGTAAGTGCAGATAGTAAAAAAACTGAATGGAAAGGCACATAACTTTGTCTCTTGTTCGGGTGTAACAGGATGAAAATGTCACATGCAGAATATGGCTAAAGATGATCCGGAGAGTTTTTTAAAGTGGAACTAAGCAGGATGCAGAAAATGTTCAATTTTTTTTTATACATATTTTCACGAAATTATCTAGTGATTTGGTAATTAGAGACCAATAGGCATCAACAGAAGTCAACATGCCTTTGGATTTCAGGGGATTTTTAATTCAATACTGCATGACAATTGATGCCTGTTTCTCCAGTGGACGAATCCAGCCTGAATATTCACTCTAGCCAGTGGATATATTGGTATATGTTTCAACTCATTTGGTTCTGGATGATTTTTGTTACTTCTCCCAATCATTTCACAGCTCTTTAAACACCCAGTATTACCTGTTCTTACGCGTGGAAACATAATTACCATAATGGATAAAGAAACAAATGATGATTCGTACAGAATAAATGATTATATGAAATATTTGAATTTATTCCGGAATACATAGAACTAATAATATCGAATTTGGCACAGCCATATGAAACAAAGAAGCGCAGAACATTACTTTAAAAGTATTGGTTATAAACAAAAAACAGTTCTTGCTTATGAGCGTATGAGCGAAAGAAGAGAAATAGTAGGATATGATCTAGGAATACACCCCTAAATTTGTATGTCTACAAAGAATCAGTTTTATATCCCATTTGTTTATCATTTGTAAATATAATTGATATCCCTTTATTACCCATGACTTATATTCATGCATACACTCTTTCATCCCAAATCACAAGACATATATTTCGGTATCATAAGCAGAGTATCTGACATCGAGTAAATACAATTATTTCGCTAGCCAAAATTAATATTTCGTTTATATAAACATTGTAAGTACTTTAAACCAACAGTCAAAGTGTTACATTTCCAGATTTATTATTTTGGAGAAAGGTTTCAATATATCGCTTATTTTTGCGTGATTAGAAATCAACAATGATGTTCACGTCCAAACCAATTGTTCAACAATCAGTGACCATAATAATAGAGAGCAGAAGTGCATGACGTCAAAATGGTTTGGAAATGTGGGGACAATATGTTAACCGTAACGCAGTAAAACTGCAGCTCTCCTAAAGGTAGAAGCACTAAAGCAGTGAGCTGTTAATAGAAAGGGTGAGAAGAAGCTACCCTCATTTTGTTCGCATGTTCGAAGCCGTCAAAAAGTTACGCGCTACTCCTTATAATTGCTAACCACGTGGTTAGACAAAAGAGCGCATGATTTTTCAAGGTTTCAAACTTTTACACCAGAAAGATAGCATCTAAGCAACAGTTCGCTGTCCTTTCAATTATATCTTATTTTCGAATCAGTAATGAGATGAATGAGCGAACTCAAACTTATGCAATTTCATACCCTTTTCAGTACTGCATAATATACGAAAAACACGTAAAAGCATGCACCGGCGAAGTACTTTATATTCAAGATTATAAATTATGAAATAAATGATGGGACATTAAAATTTGTGAAAATAATCAAAATATCCTGAAATATTGGGTTTTGTCAGGACGTGGTAAAATTATAGGAGGATCAGAATACTACATTCGCAAAATTGTTCGATGCACTACTGCCAGAAATAGTAGTCCATATGAATAGCAAGCAGACCACGAATTTGGCCTGTGATTTCATGATTTAGATGCAAAACTAGTGCCTGTCATCTGAATTCACTCACGGTAGAACTTCAAAGCCAGATGGAATGTGGTAAATGCATTGTTAGCTTTAGAACTCAAGCCTGGGATTGCGTAAATAACATGAATTCCCACCCTTTCTATTTAAAACTCACTGGTAGAAATAACTAGGTGCAACGCGCTACATCTGTTTCTGCCAATGTCCACACATTTTCGAGCAAGAGTGACGTCACACGTCGGTTCTCTGATAGGTTTCGTGGCCAATTGGGAACCGCTTTGGTCAACCATATTTATACAGAGCTCTGGATCGATCTTAAAGGCATCGTATAACAATGTGTCCAGTTTATAATAATTTTCACAAAACGGATATCTAGCCCCACGTTTTTCTGAGAGGTAAAGTTTATTTGAATGTAAATATTATGAATGATTTAAATTTACTTCTCATCTGCTTCATAGAGCTCATGGTTGTGCATAATCTTTGAAAGAGAAATTTGACAAACGTAAATTTCGAGTGATCTTAAAATTTCAGTAAGATTTTCCTCTATGGGAGGTACAACGGCTCCTCTATACGATCATAATTAAGAATACCATAGTCCACCCTTTTAAAATTGGTCCATTTTTTAAACACAGCATGTGACCCCATCTAGAAAAACGGGCGCTTGTCGGTAATTCAAATTATATCGAAACTGGCTTTAAAGGAAAAAACACCCATTGAGCACTGCAGAAAATTAAAAGTTGAAATCGTCATGACATTCGTTATTATTGTTGAATTTGTTGTGAATTATGTATCAAATGTATCTTGTATATAGTGTTTTTTCCAATACTGCAAAAATCAGAAATTCTCCCCCCCCCCACCCATGTGTCTAGTTTTGCTAGATGCAGTCACAATAAGCCCATTGGAGACTATTTGATATCACGAAAACACGCATTTTCCATAGACAAAAACACGAGATATATCATACTTAGTCTCTCACGGGTCAATACCATCACCATCCGTTTACTATTGTTTAGTACTGCAGTGTAATCACGTGCTGGATCCAGTTACTGTAGTAGATGACAGGAGTAAAAATGCCGGGTTCTAACGGTGCGCCACACTCTGCGCCACCAGACACCACACCGACGACATACCACAGATTATTGCTTTCGACAACCAGGGGTCCGCCGGAATCACCCTATTTGAAAGAGAAATGCATAATAATGTTTATGTTAATTAATTTCTTTCGTTCTTTCTTTTAAATTTAATTTTGATTTCAAATTCAATTTGCCTCTTATTGTGTATTTTAGACACATCTATCAATGCCCTGAAAATTGCTCGCTCTGAAACTCTTCCATTCTGAGAAACTACCCAAAATGTGAAATGTCCGGGGGGGGGGGGTACTTGCACCATTAGACCAGATACTGGTCGTTTTTTATCGTATCATATTCCCTCCAATCGCGCACTCCTCTACTTGACCATACTTCACCTGATCGCATTGGCCCCACTAATATCTGGCCCCACTAATCTGTCCGCGCCCGCTACTGGTCGTTTTTCATCGTATCATATTCCCTCCAATCGCGCACTCCTCTACTTGACCATACTTCACCTGATCGCATTGGCCCCACTAATATCTGGCCCCACTAATCTGTCCGCCCGCTACTCGTCGTTTTTTATCGTATCATATTCCCTCCAATAGCGCACTCCTCTACTTGACCATATACTTCACCTTATCGCATTGGCCCCACTAATATCTGGCCCCACTAATCTGTCCGCCCGCCGTGTCCGTACGTACTGAATGTATGTGTATATATTATGGTGCAGCATCATTGGCTCTGATGTGTGAGCTGAACGGCGTACGTGCGCACACGTACCGGTGGGACCAATATCGCATAGAGAACAGTCCAGGCAGTGGACTATTGTACCATAGGTAATACACAAGGTAATATCAACTTACTGATGGTTTAAAAACCCAATACGTCTGTACTGACACATTTTGGTCGGTTTGGGATTGATTGTTTTCTGACGTCTGGCGTGGCAATAAGTTAGTGAAGGATTGATTAAAAATTTGCCTGATCGGCCAAAACTACACTTGAGCTCTTGATATACACCAACGATCATCACATTTCACAGACATGTCCTTCATCAACAGTTAAGGGCATGAGTTATATTTTGAAGGGTGGCGCAAAAAACGCATAAGATAGAAAGAGAAATGGGCTAGAAGGAAGAAAAATTATAACGCTTAAGGATTATGCGCCCGTTCCTTCCGAGTCCTTGAGGTAAAATGTATTTGAAAAATAGTTTCATAGGATTAAAAATACGATTTTTTTAAACTAGAGCAGTTCGACTGCGCGCAGTCGATGGGTATGCCTCCGCAGTCCACACTCCCATCCAATTGATGTGATTTGAAAAGCTTCAAGTTACCATGGTAGCAAGACCAATAAGATCAATAAGCTCATGTGACCTTTGACCAAGTTACAATAAAATCTAATAAGCAGTTCTAGAATTATTGTGACAATGAGGTCAATTCGGACATGAGGCCTTGTGAACTTTGACCTTTCAACTCCAAAATCGAATCAGTAAATTGGTGCCTTATATTAGATACTTCTCCCAAATTACATCAATATCGGACCAGTCATACTAAAGTAACCACAATAATGAGCCCAAATCAGACATATCTTAGGCCCGGTGACCTTTGACCTTTGACCTTTCAGCTCGAAAATCCAATCAGTTCATTGGTGCCTCATAAAACATACTTCACCCAAGTTACGGGAAAATCCGACTGGCCGTTCTCAAGTTATCGCGGTAACAAGCCCAAATCAAACATATTTTAGGCCTGGTGACCTTTGAACTTTGACCTTTCAGCTCCAAAATCTAATCAGTTCATTGGTGTCTTATGATACATACTTCACCCAAGTTACATCAAAATCCGACCGGCCATTCTCAAGTTATTGCGATAACAAGCCCAAATCAGACATACTGAAGGCCGGTGATCTTTGACCTTTGACCTTGAAAATCTAATCACTTCATTGGTGCCTCATAATACATACTTCACCCAAGTTACATCAAAATCCGATGGGCCGTTCTCAAGTTTTGGCGGGTAACAAGCCCAAATCAAACATATTTTAGGCCTGGTGACCTTTGAACTTTGACCTTTCAGCTCCAAAATCTAATCAGTTCATTGGTGTCTTATGATACATACTTCATTCAAGTTACATCAAAATCCGACCGGCCATTCTCAAGTTATCGCGGTAACGAGCCCAAATAAGATATTTTAGGCCCGGTGACCTTTGACCTTTCAGCTCCAAAATCCAATTAGTTCATTGGTGCCTCATAGTCACTGAACTAGTTCAGTGCTCATAGTTCACACTTGGTCCTAGTTACATCAAAATCCGATTAACGATCTTATACAGTAATAAGATAAGGATTCGGGTAGACTGCGCAGGTTTCGGGCAGACTGATTTCCATGATTTGCATATTGATGAGCTGCTTATACGCTCCGCTTTTCACGGGTTTTTTGACGATCGTAGACTGGAAAGGGCTCCCAACCGGCCACCGTTTCGTCAGCGTCGGTCCTGCAGGCTTATCCGGCGATAGACCTTCGTTGTACATGTGCGCATTGTAGTCGACATCGACCACCCGACGGCTGAATTTCGAGTCATTTTCTCGGCGACATTTGTCGCGAAAACGTCAAATTTGCCAGGCAGGAAGGTAGGAGAGAACCCGGGGGGGTCGCTCTCCACACGGCCTGTATCCCACCCGTGTCCAACAGCCTCAGAAATGGACCCTAAACGGCGTAACCTATGTAACCAAATTTCCAACCCTAAATGGCGTGACACGTCAGAAAAGCCACCCTAAGTGGCGTGACTCCCAGGAAATCCACTTATTCTAATACCCTAAGTGGCGTGAACAGGAAATCCACCAAGTTGATACCCTAAATGGCGTAAACAGTGAAGTCAACTAATTTGATACCCCACCCAAGTGTCCTTCTCATCTGTAACATTAGTTT
>JZLH01S0519073.1:64771-78772 GCA_001188425.1 Eucidaris tribuloides
TTGGCCTTTTGCATGTGCAAGACGGAGTACAGGATGTGCTATGTATACCTCTCAACGCCCTTACTATCTCTTTTTTGATATTTAAGTTTTTTCGCCTGTTGTAACTTACCACATCCGATCTCATCGGTGCCGCTGGGGCATTCATAGTCACCGTCACACTGTTGAATTGGGGAGAAACACTTGAGGGCGTACCGACAGGGTTGGTCTCCTCCTTGACATGTGATAGCAACATCTGGATGAGAAAACAGGATGTAGAAGTGAAAGGCGAACGAGAAAGAGGAAGAGAAGAAGAACAAAACAGAAGAAAGAAGAAACGAAGAAAGAAGAAGAAGAAGAAAGGGAGGAGGATGACGAAAAGGAGAATAAGAAGGAGGAGGCAAGGAAGAATAAGGAAAATATGAAGGGAGAGGACGACGACGAAGGGGAGAAAGAAGAAAAGGCGAAGAAGAAGAAGGGGAAGAATAAGAAGAACAAGAACAAGAACAAGAACAATAAGAAGAACAAGAAAAAAGAGAGGAGAAGAAGAAGAAAGAGGAGAAGACGAAGAAGAAGATGATGAAAAAGGAGAAAAAGAAAGAAATGCAAGAACATAAAAACTTGCCTAATATCAAGCGCATGTGAACCTATCTATCTAGTGATTAATTAATGAAACAACCAACCAACCAACCAACAAACCAATCAATCAATAAATCCATCCATCCACCTATTCATCAATAAATCAATTAATCAGCCAGTCAATCAATCAATCAATCAATCAGTCAATCAATCAATCAATATATTTACCTATCAATCAATCTATCAAAAACTATAAACTTAGCTTTACTTATTTCGTTGTGGGAATGTATCACCTTCAGCTGTTGACAGTGGCATGTATCAGTTCCTTGGCCTTAATATTTTTGGCTTCAAGTTTACATTTTGTTAATACGAGGTATCCTTTCACAGGGAGTAAATGTTATCTTGTGCGATAAACAATACAATTGATGGATTTTATTAAGGCGTCGACCTGCAATTGTAGTGTGTGTGAAATAGAAAATAAATCAGTTCGCCAATGTACAATATAACAACTCATCACACCAATGCTTTAACAGTGGTATTTCCACAGAGGTACATAAAACATATCTGGAACTATGTACTATCAAAAGGAAACTATTTTGGGAACAACTAGATCCACAGGGAGAAGCAATTTTCAAAAAAAGGGCATTAAAGTAAATTTAGAATGATTATTTCTCAGCACAATTACTTTGTCAAGTAGGGGACAGTAGAGAAATCTTAGTCTAGCCCGACAAGTGGTAGTTGTAGTTCGCGTGACCAACTTTCAAACAATGGGCCGTATGCATAAAAAGTAGCAATTACTTGTTAGGAATTGCTTCAAGCACCAGCAATTGGTTGTCATGCAAAATGAAGCTCATGCAAGAGGTGAAAGAAATTGCTGAAAAACGTATGCATGAGAAGAACCTTTTCCTTGTTTTGACAAGAATTTCCTTGGGTTTTTGCAAGCTCCTCAATACCAGCTTGAGCACTTTTGCTTAATTATGACATTCGAGTTTAAAACATGTCCATGCTCGTATTTAGACCAAACCAAAGCTGCACAAAAGGAGAATAAATCAAGAAATACTTTTTCTGCTATATCAAGAAAAAAATTGGGGGAAAATATTTCAGGAAGGGGGTTAAAGATTTAACTCAATCCTGGAGATACGTTGCGTGTTTCAAACTGTATTTATGTCCGTTGACCGCGAGTTGTGAAGATAGGAGGCTTCTTCCCATACATATTCGACTCGTGCGATAATGGCTTTTGTTGTTGTTCGCTACCGCCGTGACGTTGCGCTATTGTATGGTTTCACGAATGGCAAAGAAAACGGTTTTGAACACAAGCAAAATTGTTGTGGGCATACGAAAAAGAGCAATCGCTTGAAATCCAATCTTGGCTTGAAGGACGTTGGCAAGTGTTTTTTTTTTTATATGGTTCCATTACTTTCATAGGGAGCACGAAGGCGGGTTTGTCGTATAAATGTATTAATAATATTAGGCGTGAGAGGAGAAAGCATTTCCTGTCGTTGGGAGTTACATAAAGATAACTTTAACTAATGTATATCAAATTTATGATGTTTCTTTATGTGACCATCGAGGAACAAATTGCTACTGGATATTTCTGGAGTGTATGATCATCGGTTGCGGATCAATTTGATATTCTTGTTTTTGTCATACCAGACAAAGCCTGCAAACTTCGGCAACATCGTTGTCAAAAAACCTTTGTTCCATAATGTTTTTGCAGGCAAGCAAAGAATCTGTAGCTTGCAACAAAATTCCTAATTTTTTTATGCATATGGATTCAAGGAAAAGGCTAGAAAAAGCAATTACTATTTTTTATGCATACGGCCCAATAGCAGGGTATGTAATCTCGTTACACTCTGCTTTAGTCGACAGTGATTCAAGACACTAGTTTTAGTCAAAGCAGTTGACATTAGTTTCTTGATTACTACAAGATAGATGGGTTATTCTGAACGTCTGGAAACCAGAATATACGCACCTGCATCTGTTACTGCTGACACTTCTGCCCAATACGTTGACTGAAGCACGAAGCCAAACAGCCCGAACATTTCTAACCACATCGAGTTCCCACGGGATACCATATCTGGTGGCAGATCATAACCGCTGAAGGTGGTTATGAGGTAGTCGCGAGGTTCGACGCCACTGCCTATAATCAGATGGTTTCTGAACACTTAGGGGAGAAAGGAATCGGTGAAGAAAGTAAATTGAAAGGCAACTAAATTACTCAAAGGTTTTGCGAAAAATATGTAAATGAAATAAAACATAACTGGGAAGAAAGTGCAAACACTTTTGCCTCCTAACCAGGGGGCCA
This sequence comes from Eucidaris tribuloides, assembly GCA_001188425.1. Taxonomy (NCBI): domain Eukaryota; kingdom Metazoa; phylum Echinodermata; class Echinoidea; order Cidaroida; family Cidaridae; genus Eucidaris; species Eucidaris tribuloides. The sequence goes on from JZLH01S0519073.1 coordinate 67,632, forward strand.
CTGCCATTGCAATGTGTACACCATGCGCGTGTGAAAAAAACGCGTAAAAGGGGTTGTTTTTCACGGTCGGACGATGTACGCGCGTACATTGAAAAGGGTATCAAAATCGCCAAAATCAGGAAAAAATGGTATACTTTTAACAGAAGGTTGACTTGAAAAGGGTATGTTTTCAGACTTGAATACTTGCTTAGGATATTCTGAGATCGAAGGATAATTACTTGTTTAGTGTCTATTTTGAAAGTCCATACACGCGCATGGTGTACACCTTGTAATGACAGTCGCCCCCCCCCCCCGGCTCCTAACTGGTCAACAAATTCTTACAATTCCATATTGAACAACTCTGTGAGTGCCGAGTCAACTTAAAACAGCTATAACCTTGTACACAAGCATCTTTGAAACAAATTGTTTCCTTTCTAACATTAATAATTCCCTCCGCCAATGAAGTTGGAGGAAGTATTATGAAGTGATCATGCGCGTTTATCGTCTGTATTAGATGACAGGGCATTGACCAGATGGCGCTATAGAAAAAAAGTTCCGTAGTCTCCAGATAGGTATTGAAATAACATTACAAATTGATTAAGATAAAGTTGCTGATTAGAAAACACGTTTGTTCTTTAATTTTTATTTGCCCGTTGATGAGATAATCGACTAATTAGTAATGCGAGTTTCTTAGTCCCACTCGTAGAAGAAGGAATCACCGTCAATAGCGATTTCACAGACACGAACATTACTCGCTAAATCGCTCTTTACAGCTATGTAATTAATATTTATGAAAGCCTGCGGCTCTACATTAATGCACATTGGAATGTACTGGTGAAGGTATGCTTTTCAATGAATTTAAGAAAAGCCATTCACGCAGTCCCCCATTATTTATAGAATGGTTGCTCTCAAATGCCTCACCAAAGTTCCTATTCAGTTTTCAAACATCTACGGATTCACAGAAGCATTGTAACTACATAGGTTGTCAAGCACTCCCTAGTTTGCGAACGAGGATATGACGGAGTCACATTCCAGATACGTCATATGTTTTTTCACACGGTGAAAGTCCCCGGTAGTTTGTATACTGATAAATTGTACGTGGTCACGACATTATAAATAACCGTTATAATTAATTAGATTTCTCGAAAACGCGCAAATTGTTTTTGGAGAACATACGTGAAATACGATTTTAGAAATATTTGGATAATCATCACTAGGAATTTGTAAAACACCAATGATATGACTACGATAAGTCACGATATGAAGCCTTGCCCTACAGTCCATATGTTCCTCCGGCACGTTAAGAGTTAACAAGTCTCACAGGAACAGTTTTAAATCTAGCTCCATGAAATTTTTACACATGTTTCAAAAAGGAAAATGCTAGACCAAGTTTAATTTTCAAGGACATAGGTCAGGTATTAATGTCATTGTCAAGCAAAAGACAGGTTGTCCACGCAGTTGGTAATTGAGAAGATAAGTCGTTCCTATACTTGTTAACTGGAGGAACAACTCGTCCCATGTGTTGGACAAGTCGTCCCTGTTAATTAGAGGAATAAATCATCTCATCTTATGGACCTTGGACCATTTGTCCCATCTGTCGTTCCTACATTAAGGGTCGGAAGAAACTGCAACTTAGTCAACATTTTCATACATTATTTTTTTCAATGTTATTGGGTGGTAGGGGAGAGAAATTGTAACTTTGGGAGAGGTTCTTGCGCTCTCTGAGCACAGCTCTAGTTCTGTTTACAATGTTGTGAAGATCTTCTAATATTCATTGAATCTTGGAATAGATGCCAGTGAATTTTTTAAAAACAATCACAAATTTTGTCCGAATTTCACAAACATCTGTTACAAAAATTAATTTCAAACTGTTAAGAAGGAACTCAATGTAAATCAAACTGTTCGTTGTTTGATTTAGTGAGGGATGCGCCTTTTGTACTATATAAGCGAAAGAAAAACAACCTTTCTGTCACCATATATTACATACTTTTATGCTTTTAACACTCAGTAGGGTTCCACGTGTAGTGCCAAGTGGCAGTAATAACAAGTAAATAGTTAAAACTTAACGAGATGACGACGACGATAATAATAATGTAATTAATAATAATAATAATAATAATAATGTAATTAATAATAATAATAATAATAATAATAATAATAATAATAATAATAATAATAACAGAATAACAGAGATAACAACAATAATGATAATATCATAATATGCCGTCCTTTGGCATCAGGAAGCAAGTGACAAATCCCTCAAATTTGATTTTATGAAATTTTTGTAACCTTCAAAGGATGCAGTTCCTTCAGGCAAACTTTCGAGAAGAACCAATCATTCTAATGAGTGATATATAGTTGGTTATAATAAAAGCAGAAACATGAGAGAAACATATTAATGAAAGTTTGGCGAAAGTCCACCGAAGAATAACAGAGTAATAATTTTGAAACGTCACATGCGAGCAGCTCTCCATATGTCACGTACTATAAATTCCATAAATTGCTATTTCTTAATGGTTCATGATAATTGAATTTTTTTTACATAGAAGCAAGTAAGAAATAATGCTTCTGATTACATATTGAATGCAAAGGTACAATCATTTTCAATTTTCTACGAAAATTACACTTTATGGAAAAGTGCATTACAAATGGGGGAGCTGCTTGCATGTGACATCACAAATTTAAAACTTTAAAATTAATAACTCTGTTATTCTTTGAGGGCTTTTTTCACCAAACCTTTATAAATACGTTTCTATCATGTTTCTGCTTTTATTAAAATCAACTTGACATCAGGATGGACTTCCCCTTTAAGATAAACGCTAACATTGTGGAAATACAATTAAAAATAAAAATTGTCAAACTAAGATATCTGAGCTACATAATAGTGCTTAAATGGACAAATAAACATCCTAGTGTACAAAAGTTTGGAATGTCATGGTTCCACTGGCATGGACATGGGAAAACAATTCCCGAGTATAAATTAGTCAGACTTATAACAAAGTAGTATATTCGAGGAAATAGACAAGGTCATGAGAAGGTCACACTAGAGACTCTAGATTTTCACTCTTTTAAAGCATTAAATGATCAATTTGAACATGGCGCCGAAGCGGGGGGCTGGGGGTGCTGAGGCGTATGAAGAGGCTAAGCCCCCCAGAAATTTTTCAGGGGGTGCGCAGGACCCCTGCAAAAAGACGTGTATGTTTATTTTTCTTAAAATTGGGCGGCCAGAGCGACTTTTCAAGTTGTTGATTTGCCGATTTGCCCGTGGAAAATTTTTTTTATTGGTACGCGAAAATTTTCACGGCCGACAACGCCCCCCCTCCCCCCAGCACTAAGTGACTTTTCCAGGCTGTTTGTTTGCCGCGAATTTGGGCCGTGAAAAATTTGTTTTGGCCGCGAATTTTTTTGGGGGGCCGCGAAAATATATATCTCTGCACCGGCAGTGAAAAAAATCGTTTCCAGGGCACTGACTTTGAAGTACAATTTTCCAGGCCATATATTTTTAACCTTTTCAACATTACAGCATGGAGAGGATTATGTAGACTGTGGTCAATGTTAAACTGAGCTTTAAAGCCCAATGTTGAGCATTTTGCATTGATGCCAATGCGATTGACAGACCCAAATTTCTCCTTTATAAGAAATGTCACTTTCGTTACTTGCTTTCTTTTGCTACAGTATACTATTCTGCCCTTTAATGATAGTAATAAAAATAATTCTACTACTACTCCTCCTACTACTACTATACTACTACACGGTAAAAACTACGGTGTCAAAAACAACACCAGTCGGTGTTGTGAGAAGACCGCACCCGGCAGGTGCTAAAAATACATCAGGGAGTTTGACTATGACACCAAATATTTGTAATATAACAAACATAATGTGCTATTATAACACCAATGGGTTTTTAACTAACATCTGTGAGTGTTGAACTGACACCATGAATTTAACACCAGTGTAAAATGCTTGGTGCGGTCCTCTCACAACACCGAATTGTATAATTTTAACACCACTGTTTTTGCAGTGTACTGCTACTATTATAACAAAAACAACAACAATAATAATAAAATAATCCTAAAACATAGATAAATAGTTATTATATTTTTCAGAATAAAGAACTTTACTATTTACTTTCGGATAATCGAAGCTCGTAAAACTTGACTCTGACTCTGTAACCCTCCGGGGCTGTCACGATCAGCGTATGTCCGTCAATTTGTTCTTCAGACGGAAAGCACGGCGAAGACACGTTTCGTACCTCCCCGGCTTGGAGAGTAACATATTCTGCAACAACAATCAACCGAGAAATGGAATAAATTGTTACTCTTGTAGACTAAATTGTTACCGTATCCCAGAGATTCCTAAAAATCTAAGCACAATAACACCTTATAAACAAATTAGATTGGCACATAAAATAAACCTAATACCGAAAACGTAGACGCAGGCTTCCACGCTTTTTGGCCGATTAACGTTTAACATTGTACGACCCGGTCTGGAGCTCCATCCAGGTACCATCCCGGGAACACTGGCAATTTGTACCACAGTATATTGCCCCCTGGTAAATGGTTATCATAATTATACTCATGCAGTTTCACTCATTTTATTGTCTGAAATTTGTAGAAATGACCAAATGAATTGACGAACAAAGATCCCCAAGATGTCCTGACAGTTACTGCAGCTAGAGAGGGAGGGTTCCCTGGACCAAAACGCCCATTCCACCGCCGCCGCCCGTCCCAAGGCGGACTTATTACATAATGACAGGAATGGATGTAATATGTGACCTGTCCCAAAAAAACGATCAATAAGTCGCAATGGAAGTTTTCATGTAAATGTGGTAAATAGTTGAGTTGGGTTGCAAAAGTTGATTCTGGGATTCTGATATTTTCTACAAGTACATACACTCATCTTTCATCTGTCCAAATTTGAGGACCAGAAGTGATTCAGAAGTATGATTTTTTTTAATTGAACTTCGACCATGTTCTAACGGGAGCTTGAAAATTTGGCCAAATTTCATCTTCAAATCGTGAGATTAACCATAATGTAACCCTAAATATAATTGCTTGTGATCCGACGTCTTCAAGTGCCCCTGAAATAATTTTGTTATCACCACAAAACTACTTTAATGAACAATGCAATGACACTGACTGTAAGAACCAAAAATGATTGTCCAATCCAAAGTTCGCTTTTGGAAAGCGACTAGTTTTACCGCGCTTCCTACGGAACATTTTGTCAAAGACCTCCCATTTCGAATGAATGATTACTATCTTTGCACCCGTTTGTTTCTCCACTTTCTTGATAATGGCTTAGGTGATAGTTCAAACTTGTGAGTGGAATTTTAAACAGGTTTGCTTCGTCCATCCTAGACAAATTATACCTCATTTTAAAGCTGAGAGTCTCTACTTTATGACAGTCTGAAAAACACAATTTCTTATTTTCCGATTTATGGTGCATTTTGTGGTGACTGGTATAACCTGGGCTGGTTAATCTCACCATCATCGAAGCTGTGAATATGCTAAACCAACATTGATGCAGGGTAAGCCAGGAAGCGGCCACACCCGGCCATAGTTTTTCCATATCCTTTGCACATATAAACAGACAAGTATCTGACTTGATACGCCAATCAGCAACATTTGGGTGAGCATAAATCTTTTATTTTTTCCAGCTTTTTTGTTTCATCTAAGTGATACTCGTTATACACGGCAAGTGGTCAGATCTGATTATGCGACAGCTAGGCTGCGGGAACCGGATGTGGCCTGTGTTAACTCTATAGGATTTTTGAATCCGGGAGGCAATGGGTTGAGAGTTTCTGGCAGATGAAGCACATAAACCCTCCATAATCTAAGGAACACGTTTGGCCCCTCTACTATGGACATTGCCTCTCTCTCGAAAGGGAATTTAAACACGAAATGTAACTTGTATTATCACTTTATTTGGCTTGTAAATGTTAGTGGTATACTGTTACAACATTTAAATCTACAAAAATTGAAATCACTCACCAGTTTCTTCAGGAGGCACACATTCCGCTATGCAGACGATAAAGAAAACAGGTAAGAGACCGTTATTATAATTAAAATGATTTACTCAATGAAATGCATTTATGAAATGTCAATAATATCAATCGTGAATACGATAGTATAATCTGACGGATAATTTTGTCATTTTCTGTGTAAATTAATTATCCAAAATATAACAAAAAAATAATATAGAAGTTGAAATCATTGCATCTGATTCCACCATAAACATTCAAAGAACCAGAAAATTAACATGCTGTATCATGTAGCATTTACTGTAAAAATGTTATCATCATATTGCAAATCTACAAATCGCGTGTGCTTATAAAACAGCGTCACTGTATGTTCTGTGCGCCATGCAGAAGGCCATTAACTGTATTTATTAATATAAATTATATAAGTGGGCCTTTGCGTAGAACACACGGCATACAGTTAACGGCCTTGCATAGGCACACAAAGATATACTTGCACATCCAATCTCGTTAGGAAGCGACTAGGCGACACACCACACCACACAAACAACACACACACACACACACACATAAACAAACAAACGCATACATACTCACATATGCACAAACACACACTCACGTATCCGCGCTGAACGCGACACACATGACATACGCACACACATAAAAAAACAAACGCATACATGACTCCACATACAACACAAACACACACATCACACGCAGCTCACACCACACACAACACACACACCACACACACAACACATACACCACACACCTACAACACGGCTTATTAATGAAGGAAAATAATACATGTATAGTCTGAAAAGCGGTTTGAAGGCTACTACCTGTTGTTTGGTTCTGCGTAGTCGGAATCCTGTGTTGATTGTTACTTTCAAGAGATAAGGAAAAAAAAAACAGGTTATTTTAATCTGATAACTTCCAGTACTTTTCGTGAAATTGCTTGTTAATATAGTTGTAATTCCGGTCATCTGAATATGAAACTAGGGATACGATAATAATGGATTAATGGAGCCTACTTCCGATTTAAATGGTGGCCATTTTGAAGCCATTATTTAAAAGAAAAAAATTGTATTTGCCATAATATACATAACTGACAACAATAATTTAATAAATAATCCGTTTGATAATAATTCCTTTCTTTTATTAATAGTCATTGTTACCTTGTTCTTCAATCTGTTCTCTATTGCGTTGACACTATTGGCAAAAACAAAGTTCAAAATCGTTTCATTTTTCTTTCAATAATTTATATTAATGTAGACTAACGGTACTCCCCCTTGCTATAAAAATACCAAAGAGTGCCTTGACCCTCCATCACAACGAAAGTCAACGCAAAAGAAACAATCATGACCACACAAACACCCAACTCTGAAATACCTTTTTTACTCACCCCAGGGTTTAGTGTTAGTGAATAGGAACAAATACATGTATTGCTTCAACAACCGCAAAGGGTGTAATTCGGTTTAAGCAGACGATTTCAGCACTCTCTATCTGTCCATACACCGCTGTAAACACCAACACCGACCTAACACTCCCTAACACCATCTAGCACCATCTGAATTTCAGACTTGTCTTGGTGTCGAGTGTTAGTGTCAAATTAACACTAACACTCGACCACAACACCAATTCTGAAATCACCCATTTGTGGATTTACAGTATAACGATATACATTTAAATATCCCAGTAATTTCACACACCAAGCACACCACAACACACGGCACTTCTACACAACCAACAACACACACCCAACACAAGACACACACCAACAACAACACCACACACACACATACGGACACACACATACCTATATCACAGACATCACACATAAACACAACAAACGCATACATACTATATATGCACAAACACAACAACTCACGCACACACACACACAACACACACACACACACACAGGCTACGAGACACAAGTCACAAAAAAGAAAAACGCATACATAACCACATACACCACAAACACACCTCACAACGTCACATACACACACACACATACACACGCAACACCACACACGCACACACGCACACACACAAGCGCACACACACACACACACAGTACACACACATACACACAACACACTGCTAGCAAACGGTTTATTATAAGGAAAATCATACATGTATATGTCTGAAACCGTTTGAAGCTACTTCCTTTGTTGTTCTGCGATAGTCGGATTGCTGTGTTGATGTCACTTTTCCAAGAATAATGAAAAAAAACCAAGTTAATTTTAAATCTGATTAAACTTCCCATACTTTCGTGAATTGGCTTGTTAATATGGTTGTATACCAGGTCCATCTGAATATTCATTAGGGATAGATAAAATGGATTAATGCCTACTTCCGATTTATGCTGGCCATTTTGAACGGCCATTTTAAAAAAAAAAATTTATTTGCTCATAAATAAATAATCGAAACAATAATTTAAATAATAAATCAACGTGAATAATCAAATTCTTTTCATTCAAATGTCATTGTTACTCTTGTGTCTCTCAATCTGTTCTCAATTTGCGTTGACACTATGGCAAACAAAGTTCAATCGTTTTCATTTTTCTTATCATAATTTATATTTTACAATCTGTAAGACTAATGCGGTACCCGGATCCACCCCTTCAAAAAAATACAAAGAGTGCCTTGACCCTCCATCACAGACGAAAAGTCACGGGCAACGAAACAAATCATGAACCAAGCACTAACACAACTCTGAAATTAAGCTTTTTACTAAACCCCAGGGTTTAAGTGTTAGTGAATAGGCACAATACATGTATTTTGCTCAACACCAAGGGTGGTAATTGCGGTTTTAAGCAAGAACGATTCAGCACCCTCTATCTGTCCCATAAACAACCGCTGTAAAACCAAACACCCACCTAACACTCCCTAACCCAATCTGCAACCCATCTGAATTTCAAGACTTGGTCTTGGTTGTCGAGTGTTAGTGTCAAATTAACCAACTTCAACACTCGACACCAACACCAATTCTGAAATAAACCCATTGTGATTACAGTATAACGATTACAATTTAAATATCCAGTAATTTCACACACAACACACACACACACACACACACACACACAACGATTAACCACACACACCCACACACAGCACAATCTGTCAACAGTCCACACGACACAAACACACACACACACACATACGGACAACCACACATACCCTATACACAGACTACACACATAAACAAACATTCGACGGGCATACATAAACCATATATGCACAAACACACACACTCACGCACGACACACACACCACAAACACCAACACAGACACACACATACGGACCACATAAGCTCAAAAAGAAACGCATAACATACTCAATACCCACAAACACAACTCACGACGCACATACACACACACATACACACGCAACACACATTTTCACGCAACACACGTCACACACACCGCACACATGCCCACACACAACACACACATCACAAGCACTGCAAACGGTTTATTATGAAGGAAAATCATTACATGTATAGTCTGAAACGTTTGAAGGCTACTTAACGGCTGTTGTTGGTTCTGCCGTAAGTCGGATCTGTGTTGATTGTCACTTTCAGAGATAAGAAAAAAAAAAACCAGGTTATTTTAATCTGATTAAACTTCCAGTACTTTCGTGAAATTGCTGTTAATATGGTTGGTATACCGGTCATCAATGAATATTCATATAGGGATAGATACATAAGGATTATATGTCCTACTATCGCGATTTATGGTGGCCCATTTGAACGGCCATTAGAAAAATTGTATTTTGCTCAATGGTGAGAGTCCTACCAGCCGCCACACTAAAGTGGATTTTCAAGTTCGGTGTTGAAATTTGGTTATTTGTGTTTAGAAACAACTAAACACGTACTTGAAGTCAGTCCTCGTGTCGGGTTGAACTAGAAAATTATGACGTAGACTTCTAACTTCCGGAAGTTGTGTTGAAATCTGGTGTTGAAAATCGTCTGCTGAACGCGAGTCACTGTGGTTGGTGTTTTTTTATTTAACGTGTAAATTTTCCATTCATCAACATTAAACCTAGGATTAAGAAATTCGTGACCTTCAAGTTGGTGTTTGGTCTTGGTTTGTCCTTGCTATTGCAGAAGCTGACATGCGCGTGTGTCATGTTTGGCTATGGAGAAAAAAGCTTCACCGTGGCGTCCGCAAACCGCTGAACAGTCACATTTTCGCCAATGAAAACTATATATAATTCGCCAATGTTATGAAAGCTTCGTCATATAGGAATAAGAGAAAAGTAACTTGCCCTTCATCGATCAATGCAATCTTTTGGGACTGGCATATTGAATTTGGTGTCCATTTTTTGTAAGCATTTATCCAAAATTTCGGATCGGTCTTTCAGCCAACGCCATGAATCGTGCGTTAGCGTCAGTCCGGTGTTTATGTGAATCGATAGTAAAATCGGTATCGCTGCCTTAAACCGAAGCTCATGCAGCTGTTGGAGTTCGGTTTAGCAGACGCATTTCGTTTGCTTCAACATAAACACGCAAACACAAAGAACTTGAAATCACCACTGTAATCTGTTAGAATATACGCCTAAAAGATAACTAATACCGGGCAGTATAAAAAAAAAAGTATAATTTGACACTATTAGGGTTATTACAAAAATTTGGCCCTTTGGTAAGTAGTAGTGGTAGTATCAGAAGTAGTAATAGTATAGAACGTAGTGGTAGTAGTAGAAAGTAGTAATATAGTAGAAGTAGCAGCAGTAGGTGAGATTACGCAGGTTGCATCACGAAACTCATTTCGTCAAAAAATTATCAAGACTCCCAATGAACATGATGAAATTTTGTAAACTTTGAATTTAAAAGCTTTCCTCGCATTTCACATTTGTCTGTTAAAAAGCAGTGTTAAACATAATGTAAGTTCTAATTATAACATAAATGTCACTTTGATAATCGGAACTTTATTAATCGTGCTTGAATGAGAAATAAACACATGGAATATACAACTTATTTTGAAAAAAAAAACCTAAGCAGATATGGCTGGATAAACAGTTAAGCATACAGGTCCCACTAATTGTAACACATTCGAAGCAGTCATGGTCGAAAATGCGCATAACACTTTTATAACTGCCTATCCTTCACAAAATTTCTTTGGCTTTACTTATTTTTGCCGGGATCATTCACAAGTAATTTGCCACCACCGTGGAATT
>JZLH01S0519073.1:81069-91741 GCA_001188425.1 Eucidaris tribuloides
AGAAAATTATGACGTAGACTTCTACTTCCGGAAGTTGGTGTTGAATCTGGTGTTGAAAATCGTCTGCTGAACCGAGTACTGTGGTTGGTGTTTTTTATTTACGTGTAATTTTCCCATTCATCAACATTAAACCCTAGGGATTAAGAAATTCGTGACTTCAAGTTTGGTGTTGGTCTTGGTCTTGGTCTTGCTATTGGCAGAGCTGACATGCGCGTGTGTGCATGTTGGCTATGGAGAAAGCTTCACCGTGCGTCGCAAACCGCTGAAAGTACCTTTTCCCAATGAAAACTTATATAATTCGCCAAATTGTTATGAAACTTCCATATAGGAATAGAGAAAAGTAACTTGCCTTTCAGATTCATGCAATCTTTTGGGCTGGCAGTATTGATTTGGTGTCATTTTTGTAACATTTATCCAAAAATTTCGGCCATCGGTCTTTCAGCCAACGCCATGAATCGTGCGTGCGTCACTCGGTGTTATGTGATCGATAGTAAAATCGGTATCGTCTGCTTAAACCGAGCTCATGCAGTGTTGGAGTTCGGTTTAGCAGACGATTTCGTTTCTTCAACATAAACACCAACACAACACCGAACTTGAAATCACCCCCTGTATCTTGTTAGATATACCCTAAAGATAACTAATCCGCAGATAAAAAAGTATATCTGACACTTTAGGGTTAGTACAAAATTTGGCCTTTGGTAGTAGAAGTAGTGGTAGTAGTAGAAGTAGTAATAGTAGTAGAAGTAGCAGCAGTAGTGTGAGATTACCAGGTTGCATCACGAAACTCATTTCGTCAAAAAAATTATCAAGACTCCAATGAACATGATGAAATTTTGTAAACTTTGATTTAAAAGCTTTCTCCATTTCACATTTGTTGTTAAAAACAGTGTTACACATAATGTAAGTTCTATTATAACATAAATGTCAAACTTTGATATCGGAACTTTATAATCGTGCTTGAATGGAGAAATAAACACCATGGAATATACAACTTATTTTGAAAAAAAAAACCTAAGCAGATATGGCTGGATAAACAGTTAAGCATCAGGCCCACTCAAAATTGTAACACAGCAGTCTATGGTCGAAATGCGCATAACACTTTTATAACTGCCTATTTTCACAAAATTTCTTCTGCTTTACTATTTTTGCCGGGATTCCATTCAAAGTAATTTGCCACCACCGTGGAATTCTCATTTAAATACTAACGTTGATTTAACGTGGGATTATTGCCCATCAATTTCTAGTCAGCTGGTAGACGCATACTGTTACATCACATTACAAACGTGGGTTGCTTGTTTGATCTATTCCAAATAATTTTAATATCTGTGTGTATGAGTTACTTTATGTTGGAATTACATGGTTGAAAAGTTGATGCATGCAATAAACATTATTTTTGACTTACCTTCTGAGACATCAAATGAAGCCAAGTTGAATTCGAGAGTATTCGAGTAATTCAAGCCAGCTAGTGAAGTGATTTCCTATCAATGATACAACAGAACACAGAACGAATTTTTACGATTAAGCCGGATTGAATTTGATAGATTACGACAAAATAGTCCAATGATAATATAGTATTTTATGTTTCTTTTTCGTTCGTTTACGTATTATTTTCTTCATAACATAATTTAAAAAATGCAAGACTCGACACAACTCAATACAATACACAATAAACAGTACAAATGACAACATACAACCAAAGACCATATAGGCTTACAATACGTTTATAATAAAACGATATTTTGAATACTGAATGACATGGAAAATAAAGATCTATACATAGGTGTCAGATCGCAAAAAAAAGAGATAAAAATCATACTTGGTGTTTTGATGAAATTTAAACAGGGGTCAAGTGAACAAAAAATGTTTATTTACCCGGGATAACCACTTCAGTCAAATACAATTCTTCCAGCAGGCCCTGCATACCATTACTATAATAATTACCCTTCTCTGTGCTAGAATGCCCAGCGCCTGGCTAGAAAACAGAAGGTATACCATTTTTAAATAGTCTTTGGTATGACCCGGCCGTGGCTCGAACCCGCGACCTTCCGGTTACTATACATGTATTCATGTAAGAATGCCTTACCTCTTGTATGATATCCTGAAACTCGTCCAGTGTGTTGACTACGTTATCCTCAGTCAGTGAACCAGCGAGCGATGAGGGAAGTGCGTTAAATACATGAAGAAGTTCAGTAATAACACTGCCGTTACTAAACACACACGAAAGAAAGACACAAATTGTCAAAAACAGTCATTTATATATAATGAGATAGTTGTGAATGCGTGTACTGAACACTTGCTACGAATATATTTCAACCTATATTTACTTTATTATTTGATTCCATGAGTGTTTCGTCGTAGCAGTGTACTTATTTTTATTATATACGCACTTAAAGCCCAAATTTAGTTTTGGGGATTTTTTGTTATTTGAAAGCTTTATGCCCCAAAGACATAACCCTGCAATAATAGATTCTGAATGTCTTTAGTTTTTTTTTTATTAATTAATGAAAAATCTCGGGGGGACCCCCAAAATTTTACATTATAGCATCTAAAGGGTTAACAAAGACAAAAAAAGGTTATATGAGTTATACCTCATCTGAAAGAGCTGAGTCATCTCTTTCAGATGAGGTATAACACATGTAACTTTAAAGCCTTTTTAACCCTTTAGATGCTATAATGTAAAATTTTGGGGGTCCCCCCGAGATTTTTCATTAATTAATTAAAAAAAACTAAAGACATTCAGAATCTATTATTGCAGGGGTATGACTTTGGGGCATAAAGCTTTCAAATAACAAAAAATCCCCAAAACTAAACTTGGGCTTTAATGTGTTACCAATATCTTTCGTGGTTTTTATTTTCTATTTTGCTTTATTTTCTGTACATGCTTATTCTGTTTGAATTAATTTCAATAACGATAAATGACTGCTGAAGGCCCAGCCGTTCAAATTTATTCCGACTTCACAGAGCTACCTGCGTCATCCCTACTATAGTTTGCTAACTGATCACGCTATATTTAATACATATAGTATGCTACTTTAGATGAATAAACTATTCTTACTTTGGAATCTTCAAACTTGAATTTATTTTTTGTTTGAATAAATTTCATTTTCTGCATTTCATATTTTCTTTCATAACAATAACAAATATAACATAAGTAAGTTCAATTTACAAAAATGTTCAGAAAACATTTAACACAATACATAGTAAATCATTCATTTATGAAAGAAAATGATACGATAGATATTATATACAAAGCATATGACCGAAATATAACAAATTCCTTTACAATGTAATACACATTTTACATAATTGATGCAGAGGGCCGCCGTTCTAAGCAACGCTTAGAACACTTAATAGAACACTTCACGAGGAGAAACAAATTAATGGGTATCTTCGTCAACCATTACTGATTCATTACAGGGGCGTCGATCCTGGAGTGGCAAGGGGGGCAGTCGCCACCCCAATGAAAATATGGGGGGGGGGGCAAACTTATCGATTTCCCCCCCCCCCAATCATTTTGAAAACTTGCGAAATTCATAATACGTAATGTAAGGATATGTGTAAAAAGCATTGGAAAGCACTAAAAAAATCCATCACACTTAGCATGGAAATACTATTAAACATATACAATTTATTTTTTTCGGCGCGCTTCGCGTGCAAAATTTTTGACATTTTTTCGCTTTTGCCCCCCGCATCCGAAAAATGGATCCACGCCCCTGATTCACTATTATTTCAGCAAGAAACCACAAATATAAACTCTGATGAAATTCGACATGAATCTGAAAATAAGATACATAAAATCTTGTAAGTGTTTCAGCTCTTAACTTTTGATAAACGATCAGCATGAGTTCCATAAAAAAAAACCGAGCCAATCACGTTATCGCGGAGAGACAGACTTAGACGTGTATTCAGATAGTTGGTTGAAATAAAAAGATTCTCGATAAATTTGGTTTGTCTTCTTTTTTGGAACGTCTATTTATAGCTGCTGTGAGTCAAAATGTATGCTCCCCTTTATTCAATGTCCATTTTACGACGTATTTCTTGTGTTGGCTAGGCCAGCAAGACCATGTTAATTGGTGAATGGTTACTAATTATTACCGGAAGGTTAATAATGCAGTTGTTTTTAGTTATCAAGTCAGGGAACTACATGGTACACGTGTCTTGTGTGATCTAATTGAAGGCCCATTTTCGTAGCTAGAATTGGATTTCCAATGTCGGATTATAATTAACACATGGTTACTGGAAACGTAACAAAAATAAAGTTGAAATAGAAGAATGCAGAACAATTAGTAAATAAAAGCCGTTAGCAAAACCGTTCAAGTGTTATAAATTTTCAGAATCTCAATTAACTCTTGAATAGATTCTTAATTGGTAACTTTATATGATGGGAATCACAAACTTTCATTGTAATGTAGGCATAAGCAGTTACCCAATTACACCAAAATCATTTCAGTTCTGACATAATTTCCTAATTTATACTAAACATGATGAAGTAAAGGATAAGACCTGTGAGGAGTCATCCACCCTCAAAGAAACAGGAGGATCTGGCAATGATGTCTCTTCTAATAGAACTGATTGAAAATTTGAAAATGGAATATTTCTTATATTGTTGTACATTCCCTGAATAGACATTTTTTAAAAGTTAATTTCATTCTCCTGTGTAATGAAAAGTGTTTAATTGTTGTCATTATTCAACTGATTAGCATCCGAGCAGGCATTGTATTCCAAATTTAGAGGCAAATAACATTACTGGAGGATAATACATCAAATTAAAAAGTGTGTAAATTGTGAAATCTTCGGCGGGCCCTACACCACTTTGTGAAACTTCCCTTAACTCTTAACATGCCAGAGGACTTAAATCTCTATGGCTTTATGTGTACTATGTGGTGCAGATCTGCGACTTCGGCATATTAAGAATTAATCACCTTTTTTACAACCTTTGAGAGTCTTCTTTGCTGGAATGGTATTCTGATACCCAAGCTGCAATCACTGGCGTAATTTCGGGGAGGGGGATGGGGAATATATCCCCCCCCCTTTTGGGAGGAAGGGGTATGGCCTGTACAATCACCCCCACCAACTTTTCGAGAAAACGTTTTTCAAAGAATTGATTAATCATTGATAAAATTGCTATACAGCGAGAATTTCTCCTGAAATGCCTTTAAACTGCTAAACTCCCTCTCGGTCTCTTCACCCACTTGCTTGCACTTTCCCTCAATTATTTGAACAAGTTTCGGCCCCGGAAAAATCCTACGTATGCCCTTGTTTTAAAGGTAGTCTCCACTGCATGAAGGTATAGTTGTAATCGATCATTTTGAAAATGTGTAGTTCCTCCGACTTTTAAAAACTTTTTCAATACGTTGGTTTTAGAGTGAAGTATTATACTGGCAGAAAGAGAACAGCAATCTGACCTGCCCGAATTAAAGTATACTGTCGTAAATTGGGAGGAGGGGGGTGGAGGATATATCCCACCACTTTTCGGGAAGGGGATGATCTGTAAAAAAAATTAGTCCACCTTTTCAATAAAAGGGTATTTTTTGTGTTTTGTAAAATTTAAAAATGTTGAAAATATTGTTATCTGAATATCCCGATATTTCCGATTTTATATATCTCATTCATGTTCATTGCTAACCTGTTTTCCACCCGTCCAAATTGGCATTATATCCCTATCCCTAATTAGTGCTCAGATAACACGAAATGTAGGCCTAATGAAGCATCGTATTATCAAAAAAATGTAGAGAACAAACTCGGGTATTTTCATGTGATTACATACATGTAAGGAGATCACCCGAGACTGTACATAATTTATCAAGAAGACAGTCTAACACATATTTCAAAATGGTCATGACTTTTTTATCAGAATTTTGAAAACTCTTTGAAGAAATTTCTAGGATTATTTGAAATCATGTGTGTTGTATATGTTGGGGGGGATAGTGTTCTCCGTATTCCAGGAATTTTGGTATCCAATACCCCTTTTTATTTCTCATCAAACCCCTAAAAATATTTCCTTTCTATGATCTTTTTCCTTCTTGACAATTATTGCGCTTTTGAATCATTTGCATCAAAATGATCCCTTAAAATGAGTGCCCCTTTTTATTTCCATAATCGTTTTCTTTCCATATAAAAGACAATTGTTAATTTTTCCACCCCTCTGATGAGCCTAACCGGTGACAGTGGCCCTTTTTCACATTTTAGAGACACCCGTTCTAATTTAACTGCCGCTATCGCCTTCTGCTAAGTGATACTGGTTCTTAAAATGCCCCCGTTTCCTCTTTAAAGTTTGCCCTAAATTTGAAATGACTTTGGGAGCAACTTACTTTAATTTCTATAAGGCTCGCTCGTTACGCTCGCTCCCATTAATATTTGATATAGGCCCTATAATGTTTGAATGTCTTTTCAGTCTCTGAATCTGAGACATTTCAGAAACATTTCCCGTTTTATAAGATGTTATTGGACACCATGCAGTCTCAAAGGTCCTAAAAATTTTCTTGCTTGCTTCGCTCGCTCGCACATTAATATAGGCCATAAAAACCCAACTGCACCCAATTTATCGCTATGGTATTTACTACTTTTATATTACAGCAAAAGATCGAGAAACACATTACGTGAAAGGTCTAAAATGTAATTACATATACAATAAAAGCTACATGCCAATGTTTACAGAAAGTGGTATATTTTGCACGATGTAGGTGCCCCCTTTTCAAGAAATGGCCCTTGATTTGAGGGTGTCCCCAAAATTTGGAAATTTCATCGATCATCCCCTCCCCCACCCACTCCTCGGACTGAATTTACGCTCATGGCTGCAATACAAATAATAATGACACTTTTCGGTGTTTACTGTTTCGATCCTACAGCTGATTTCTAACCTTATAAACTAGCGTCATCGAGAAAACCATAGACTAAATAATTATTCTGACAATAATACTTACCTAAAAGAAACGACAGTTGTTGATTCGTATACATCCGCTAGGTTACTCGCCTCAAACAAGGTGTCAATCTGTTATAGACAATGTAATAATAAAACAATAAATTTTAAACATGCTAAGCTAGTGTATTAATCGATTCAGTTCACTGCTTCGGCGTTAGTTCCAAGTGTCTAAATACATTTCCATGGTTACATTTTTTCCAATTTGTCTTGTGATTGGGTGCTAACTGTCATTTTTCGCAGATTACTCCTATAGGCATACAGTTCCAATGAATGTTGTGCTTGTTATACTTAAAGTTTGCGTTCACTTTCAACACTGCACCACCCCCAAAAGTTCTATACAGAAGGTGTTGGATGAACTGTCGTTAAACACTACGGCCAAACGACATGTTTGTAATTGTCTACAAAATCAATGAAAATGAACTAGTCTTCATTAAAATGAATTCTTACCTGTACAATGGTACGGTATGCAAGGCTGGTACAAGACAAGGACGGTTAAAATATTTCTAATGTAACCTAATTTAAACGCGAGTGCTTTTTCTTTCTTCCTCTAACATGGGCATAAAGAGACAAATGGAATGTTTACTCGAAAGATGTGTACACACAAACACAAACAAGCATTGCCAGAGCTGCCAAACGCTGCTAACAAAAAAGAAACCATACTGATCCATTGTAAAAATTATATTTTGAAGGCAAAAAACATATTTTTGGACAAAAAAAGTGGGTAACTACACTTATTAAAGGCACTGTATAACAGTGTTTCCAGTTTAAAAAATCTGAGCTGCATGATTCCCCGTGCTACCAGTGTCTCTGACATGGTCTAAAAATGAAGCCATGAAAAAAATTGCAGTTTTAAACGATCCGTAAGTGCTTTAAAAAAGTAAAAATCATTGAGAGACCATTCCAGCTTTCCCTCATAGACTGCTGTGTTGCAGAATTTCCTATCGCCCGATAGGAAATTAATGTGCCAATTTGTATCTGCACATATTGTACTAGTGACAGCATAACTGTCCAAACTTTTGTGTTCTAGGGTGTTTATTTGTCCATTCAAACTCTGTCAGATATGTCAGATAGCAAAGTTCGACTATTTTTTAAACGGGTCTTCCACAGTGTTATATAGTGTCTTTAAGCATGCCAGTCAAATTCAAGAAAAAGCTTATTGCATTAAAAAGTCAGGTTTTGTTACTTTTGCATGAAAAAAAAACAGATTAGTTGGCAACTAAGATCATCACACACACACACACACACACACACACACACACACACACACACACACACACACACACACACACACACACACACACACACACACACACAACACACACACACACACACACATGAAAGAGAGAGTACAATCGAGGTCAGAGAACCACACAACCATGACACGAGTAGCCTACTGTAAGCCGCCGTCTCAAATTTTGAAGAACGGTAGTCCCATTAGATTCTTTATGCACCCGAGCACCACTAATAATACATTGTCAATCCCAATTCAGATACCTAAATGATACCCAGAAATGTGTCTACACTATCTCGCGTCTTTACATATATTTGCTTAATTGTAGCCTTGGTTTGTTGTCGTCAACTTGGGCTTGACATTTCTATCGTTGGACACTGGATTTACAGGGACATAATTTATATATTCAAAAAGTAACATGCCGGGATATATTTATGAAACATCTTGCTACCCTGACAGGACCTCTGCATGCTGTGATGGTCACGGAGCTTTTCAGTGATCACTTATTGAAGTTTATTTGTAATGTTCTGATTGTTCCTCTCATTATATTTCCAGCAATTCTCAATTCCATTTGGTAAGCTGTAAAATACGCTAAATTAGCAAACATATATTAATTTATGGCATTATTCTCAGATTGTGCTTGAGAACTAGAGTCATTTACGCGAATTTACTGAAACTTTAGAACTGTTTTTTTTTCATAGAAACGCGATAATTATGGTGTTTGTCGTTAATCATTTTAGATGTTAATTAAATTAGATTCTTACTAGAAATTAACTTCAGTCATGGAAAGTAAAACTTAAATAAAGACGAAAAAGTCAGAATGATTGATTAATGTGTTAGCAGCAAATGAGTATTTTTTATGTGCGCCTACACACAAACAGTAATAGATGCGCTTACAACCATAAGGCTACGAGAGAGCATCAAAAAAAAGACGAGACTGAATACGAGTCTACAGAAATGACTTTTTGACAGATTCTATGATATTCTTTATTCACTGGTTGACAATAACTGTGGAACAAGCAAAGTGTGAGTAGTCAAGTTTTTCATCTTATAGGGCCATTAACACTTTAACAGTTACAGATGGTTCATAATTTTGACGTAGGTCTGCTTTGTTGATTCCGACTTTACAGTCAGTCTCGGTGTCAACGTCATCACTCACGATTACCAACGGTGGTTTTCACACCCGAACGTATGCCAATCCATCTCTGCTGAGTTTAATTGACCTCCGCCAATTAACGTAATACAAGCGGTAAGTGAATATACATCAGTAGAAACAATCTTTGATTTGTCAAATATAGTCCCAAGTCTGGGCAAAATTTCCGCGCGACTCTCGAAATTGTGTCCTTGTCCTAACTAGCACAAATTAGTATGTGACAGGGCATTTGCGTGTGGTGGTCGAAAACATTGGACTTCTCCAGTGTCGCTACGCTCCATGACTGATTGGAAAGTTTTAAGAAACACTGAACACTTACCTTTTGATGAATATTTCATTGATTGTAAAACACTGTACATTGTAAAACGCTTTGAGAGGGCCTGAGGTCTCTGAAATGCGCTAAAGCGCACTGTATAACAGTGTTTCAGTAATAAAAATCTGAGCTACATGATTCCCATGCTACCGAAGTGTCTCTGACAATGGTCTAAAAATGAAGCCCCTGAAAAAATTGCAGTCTTAAAACATCAGTAAGTGCGTGTAAAAAAGTAAAAATCATTGCAGAGACCATCAGCTTCCCCCATAGACTGCTGTGTTGCAGAATTTCCTATCACACCGATAGAAATAATGTGCCAATTTGTATCTGCACATATTGCACTAGTGCATTAACAGCGATTACTACTGTCAAAACTTTTGTCGGTGTTCTAAGGTGTTTATTTGTCCATTCAAACACTGTCAGATATGTCAGATAGAAAGTCGACAATTTTTTTAAACGTGTCTTCCACAGTGTTATATAGCGTCTTTTAAGAAGAAAGAATCTGATTATTATTATTATCAATTTATTTAATTTAATTTATTTTGTTATGCTGAAAATAATTTATGTGTATAATGGTGTTGTACATACCTGTATAATGCAGTTACTGACATATATAAATCAACAAAATCACAGTTCCGTCATGCTATTAGTGTGTTCCGATAAGTTCTAAAATCGAAGGCTAAAGTAACTGTATTTTAGAATGATTTTTTTTTGCGCTTTAATTCTTGAAGACCCAGTTATGGCATGTCCCATTTACAACCATAGACTGTTGTGTAACAATTAATAGTAAACCACATACATATGGCACAGAAGTTAACTAACAATCAAGTACTGCTATGTTTCTCAGATTACAGTTTGACATTTTGTGTGTGTCTTTTTTTTATTCGAGCTTCTCAATTTAAGATATAAGTGTATTTAAAAGTGGAAACTAAATTCCAATAAGATTGAATCTGAGAGCGCTGATTAATTTAAGTCTAACATTTCTAAGAAATGCTTAAACGCTATCAATTATATGAATCAGAGTTTTGTGCGTGTCTGTGAGTGTGTGGTGTT
>JZLH01S0519128.1:1329-6329 GCA_001188425.1 Eucidaris tribuloides
AGACACAAATATGCAGTTCACAACTTTGCATTGCATGACAAAATTCATGGTATTACTACATTAGTAATTCTGTCACCATAATAGCCTTCAGTTTTACTTTTGATTCGGTTAATTTGCAAATTTTGAAACTGTACAAATTATATATAAATTTACTGATTATGGATTTAGGAAACAGAATTGACAGGTTATTTGTTGAAAATAAGAAGGCATGGAATTTAAGTGTAAGAGATGCAATTGCTCATCGCAGTGTTAGGAGTGCCTGGTCACCTAGTTACTGTTAACTCTTACGCCATGAACTTCACACCCATGCACTCTCGGCACCACGCGAACTTAGCATTTCACGTTCAAATGTTAACTTTTAACGTGCCAGAGGATTTGAACCTCTATAGACTTTGTGTGTATTATTTGTTGCAGATCTGCAACTTTGGCATGTTAAGAGTTAATCGCTAAATGAGCCCTCCTTGAAAATATATCAGCACACAGGGGTTCACGGCCCAGTGCACAAAGAGTTCAAAAAACAAAGCCAAGGTTTTTGATCTCCTATCCGTATAATATGCCACTGTTTATGTGCCAGCAGGTCTTTATTTTGGACAAGTGTCCTTACTTCATCTTCAGGAGATGGTGACATATTAGCATTGGAGTCAAAAGTGGGGGGAGGGGAGGGGGGTCCAGGGCTCACACCCCATTCTTGGATTATTATTGATTGAGTGAGTGATTTATCTATTTATTCATTTATTTAGTTATTTAGTTATTTATTTATTTATTTATTTATTCATTCATTGACTTGTTTACTTATTAATTTACTTTATTTATTTCTTTATTTTTATGTATTTACATGTATTTGTTTGTTTGTTTATATCAATCTTACTTATTTTCCTCTTCAAATTTGTTTGAGTCGTAGGGTTTACACAGTAAATTAGATCAAATTCACATGATGAACACTAAGAACTTTAAAACGTGCATTTTCTTCATACACTGTAGTTAAACATTGTACTGAAAAGTAAGCAGCCATTTCTCTGAAATTACTGTAAAAATGCACGTAGTTCAGTAGTGATAAGCTAATTACCAACTTGAGGAGGCATTTTGTAAGGTCGTAGATGACTTGTCTAGCTATTTAATCCATTTATCTATTCATGCCTAAGTTTCATCCAGACATGTATGATATCATATTGTTGTCCCACCTGCCTCCAGTGAAATTTACCAGCGCATTCTCCGTGTCATATTCTTAGAATTAATAATAGGTTTCCCACATTGAAAACACCATCCTTTAACCCATCGAAGATTGGTCCCAAAATATCTCGGGTTAGGCTCTATGGAAAATGCATGTTTTACCAAAATTAAACTGTCTTCAATAAGTTAAAGGGAAACATCAGAAACATTCAGTTCAGGTTATAAATTATTGTAGCATCAAGTTCACTGATTTGAAAATATTGTTTCTATATTATGGAGGTTCATTACAATAAAAAAGTACCAAACAAGACCAAAAAAAAAAAAAAATTAGTTGTCTGAGGTACATACATGGTAAAGTGTAAATAATGAAATAAATGGTAAGTATTTTTGTGGAAACCATTCTGTCATGCATGTATATTTTGGAAGCAGGATGTATTGTTCTTTTTGTGTGATATTGATGCACATCATCTATTCCACTATGTGTACAAGTTTGTATAACACTAATAGCTTTTCATAACACACCTGTTGCAGTGTATTGTTTTTATACCAGCATTACACTGTACCTTGTTCCTGTCAATGTTACACCAGCAGGGCTCAACAAACCTGGGTGCCCGAGTTTCCAGGGCACCTGAAAATCATGGTTGGGGACTCAGGAAAATAAACAAACAAAACCCTGCCCAATCAGGCAGTGCCTTTTTTTGCAATGATCGATTGACAAAAACAACTACCTAGCGTCTAGATCAGGCATTTGGATTTTATCGTCGGGCACTTGAATCTAAAATTTGAATGCCCGACTGGGCAGGCAAAAAAAAAAGAGTTTTTGTCAAGGCCTGCACCAGCAAAATTGGACATCGATAAAGAAGGTCTGTGGCAAGGACTAATGATCATGAAAAAAAAACACACACACACACACACCTTAAAACGCCGAAAGTAACCTTTTGACTTGGCTAATATTTGTAACTTTCAAAATACCAATAAACAGGTTGGGTGTCTGTAATTTGCAAAATGACACCCATGGTATGAGGCGATATTTAGCTACTTTGTATAGTGCTCTGCTTCAGAAGTACTCTAGAATTATGATGAAATTGTAACATAATTCATATTTTGAATCCACGGGAGGTGGTCGATAATCCCTATAAGGTAGAAATTGGTGTATGTGTCATCTAGGATTGCCCTTTCTCAAGAGTGCAAACCCCAGATTGTGCTTAAAACATCACTAAAAAGGAAAAATTAACCAGATGCACAGATATTACCTAAAAATAGTTTCAACCTGCGAGGCACACTTCAATGGAATGGTTGGCAATTAGAGTACATGACTAGATGTGTATATATGTTCATCAAAATTTACTGGGAAGTGGGAATATTTGTGTTTGATAAAAGGGAAACATGAAATATACACATAAAGTCATTCATGTAGTTGAGAAATTCAGTGCTAAAGAAATTGTAACTTTAAAGTAATAGGCTAACATTGTGGAGCTTCAATTAAAAAAAAAAACTCAAGCTTTGATATCTGAGCTATATACTAGTGTTTAAATGGACAAATAAACACCCCAGAATACAAAAGTTTGGAAACTTATGCTGCCACTGACAATTGCATGAATAAACAATTTCCACTCCGGTGGAGGATAAAATAGCCTAGATCTACATACAGTAAGTCTATGGGAGGAAATGGGCAGGTGAATCCTGTCAACATGAATGCTTGTAGATTTTCATTTTTTTAAAGCACTAAATCATCATTTTGAAATACAATTTATTCAGGCCTTCATTTTCAGACCTTATCAAAGACTCTTAGAGCATGGAGGATTATGTAGCTCACATTTTTTCAAACTGTGGCCATTGTTAGCCTGTGGCTTTAAGCTTCAATCCTTCTAATCCAAGTTGAATCTATTGCCCATTAAATCACATATTTTTGTCTTGTCTTTTCTGTGTCCTTGTCTCCATTTTGCCATTTTATATGCAGCTTACGACATGAAACATAATCCAATCATTACAAGTAGATTAGCCAAAGGCATTTGCAATGCAGCCTTTTACTCACACGTGACTTAGCACAAAGCAATAAATATGAACTAAATACTGGCTTTAGACAGACATTTCTGTAGTCTTAGACATGAACCAAACGGACCTAGTTTCTTTTATTTACGTGAATTAAATTGAATATTTATGATTGTGTACACTTTTATATGAAGTCATCAATAATGAATGTGCTAAAATTTACACATACACTACTGCCAAAAACAAAACACAGTGTATTTTCATTATTTTTTTTTCAAATCAATGTGTTGTCACTTTCAAAATGCTGTAGACATGGTTATTAATTGATAAAATTAAAGGCTAAATCTTTGGCATTGAAAGTCAAAGGTTCCATTTGTGCTTGCATAGTTTGTAAACATTCACCCCAACTCCAACTGTAGAATGGCCTTTTTATAAAAAAATTTCTTGAATTAAAAAAAATATGTATACATACTTAATGCACCGCTGGCTGTAACAGGAATGCTATAGTGATCCTTCTTAATCAATGTACCCCCTCTGGAAACATCCCAATTTCCATTACATCTCATACTGGCTGTTTTGGGATGCTTTAGAATGTAATAAAAAAATTATACTTCACCCCAAAGAAACGTGTATGAATGCAAATCGGAGTCTGTATAAAAGACTAGAGCTATCTCCCACAGAACATGTGTATGGCGTGCGTCATAAATAAAGAAGGAGGGGGTGGAATATAAGGACCATAATGGGTCTTAATTTCCATCCATTATGTCACATACCCTCCTGCATTTGAAAGAAATGGATATGACGAGAGATTGTTATCATATATATGCGCATAACTGAGGGCCGATATAAATGGATTGACCTGATTTATTATGCTCTTCCCCCTAGTTTATGTGTGCTCATGTCCTGTTCATCATTGGAGTGAATGTGGGTCATAGTCAAGGTCGAAATTTGTTGTTTTAGAGGATGAATGAAGCTAGGTTTGGGATAAGATGAGAATGATAAATAGGCTAGATGTATGTCGGGTGAAACTGGGATTTGGGTTTTTAGGAAAGAGCCAGCATTTTTAGCTTATCTGGCCTAATGAGCTTATGAAATGGGATCTACTACACATCTACTATCCATCGTTTGTCCGTCCTACTATACCTTACAAAATGCACTTGTCCTTCCATGTGAAATTCTTTTCTGTTTATTTTGAACAGGAAGTTGTAAGTATGCATTAATTAGATCATTTATCCAGACATTGTGAAATTTTATAAATTTACTTTATTATGATGTGTTCCAAATTTTACTGCAAATCTTACACAAAATTTTACACTCATACAAGAGTCTCTCATACTGTGTTTATTCATGACCAATCTAATACAGGTCCGTTTGATTTATATTTTCCTGGAAATTATAAATAGTGAGCATAGATTTGTTCACTGCTGCTCCTGTACAGAATGCAAAGAATTAAGGAAACATTGAATTTAAACTGTTGCCTCCGAGATTCTGAAAGTCCTGTAGATTTAACACAGGGCAGATCCGGTTCCCATAGCCAACGGGTTAAGTAAGAATTCAAACACAACTTGATTTTGAGCTGTTTTTTTTTTTTCAAATGCTATGATCTTCTTAAGATCTAGCTTTATTGTTTTCTTAAGAGATGCCAACTGTTCCCTTTTATTGCAGTATTTAGTACTTTTTTTTCTAGTAGCAATTATTTGTAATTTTGGGCAAAATGCAGCAAAATACTTTTTTCCTTTCGGGTCTCCATGATTGAGCACACTTCTATTGAAAAAAATATAGATATTTTTTCCAGCCAAAATTTCATCATTTTTATTTCTAACAGGTTGGCATATATG
>JZLH01S0519128.1:11329-22651 GCA_001188425.1 Eucidaris tribuloides
AATATATTTGTTGTAGTAATAGTAGTACAGTATAGAAGAATAAGGAAAAGGAAGAGAGGAGGAAAAGAAGAACTGCTTCTGCTGCTACTTTAACTACTACTCTTCAACTATTTCTACTGTTACTACTGCTTCCTGCAACAAACAGTACTCTTTAATTACCTGTTTATACAAATAACTGTACAACTACAAGTACTGATCACCTGTGGCAAGCATATTCCATTAACTATTTTCACTATATTCATTTCACATTTTGTCTTCCCATTGTTCCAGGAATGTTTTAAATGTGGTGGTGAGATTGAGGCGGGGGACATTGGTATATACGTTGACAAGATGGAGGATGAGACGTGTTGCTGGCATCCATTCTGTTTCACCTGCAATACCTGCGAGGAGCTCCTAGTAGACGTGGGGTACTTCTATCGGGAGGGCCAGATCTACTGTGAGAGGCACTATGCTGAGCTTATCATGCCTCGATGTGCATCGTGTGATGAGGTAAGGAGATTGAAGCAATTAGTGTTGTAGTCTAGACTGCTCTAGAGACCACCTTCTTTTGGTCTTGGTCTTGAGATCTCATGATAAACAAAGGCAATCCTCATAAGTATGGTCTTGGTCTTGGTCTTGGTCTTGGTCTTGGTCTTGAGACCTTGTGGTAAACAAAGGCAATCCTCATAAGTGTGGTCTTGGTCTTGGTCTTGGTCTTGGTCTTGGTCTTGGTCTTGAGACCTTGTGGTAAACAAAGGCAATCTCTGTGAGTGTGGTCTTGGTCTTGGTCCCGGTCTTGCTCTCAAGACCTCGTGCGAAATGAATGGAATGTTCTTATTTGAGTCATGAGAAGTGTTGGTCGTTGAACCTCTGATCTTGATGACATCAGTGTAAGCATTATACTTTGGAGAGTGTTTTAGTTAAGGTTGTCTTGAGATCAAGGTATTGAACACTTATATCCTTTCTTGCATGTATATTACAACTAGGAGGAAGAGACAAGGTACAGGCATGGTTGGTTTAAAATTGGATATATTTCTAGGAAATCATAGGACCTTCGTGTGAATATTGATGAAGAGTGCACTTTTCAGGAAATTTAAAAACTGAATGTTTTCTCAATCATTGACCTGTATATAGCCACATACATGTATAGTGGGCGCAACATGATGAAAAGAAACCTTTCTGAAGACCAAAGCAATAAGTCACATTGTTACATACAAACATGTAAGGAGTCTGCAATAAATGTTGTAAATGTCACTGTAGTTCACAGTAATCACATTTTTATTGCAGAACTTACTGACATTTTATGTGAGAGAATTACGCTTAATTCTGTGTATTAGGTTGTCAATTTCACGCAGGATGGCGGTGTGTCGGTGTGTAAGTTGATCATTCGTCTGTGTATGTAGTCGGCTCAGTGTATTAACTGTTCTCAAGGAGTTAATGAGCTTTTATGATTTGCTGCTTCACCAGGCTAGCAGTTCTTTCAATACATTGATGAGGGATTAACCTTTTAAATGTAGATGCAGCAAAAAATCTGGATTGAATTGATAGATGGATGGATGAATTGATGTGGGTTTGTAAATATGGTACTGGAAACTTTTAAGATTGTTTTGTAATATTTGTTGGGGTCCTGACATTATGTTCAGGTCTCCATCATTATGTAAGAACAGAAGTTAGATTAATGTACAAAGGAAGCAAATAGCAAAATAGCAAGTAAAAGAGGAAATAAGTGATTGAAAGAATGAGTTGAATAATATGGTAACAAACTACATGTAAGTTTGTAAATAGGTAAAGAAATGGTAGAAATAAGTGATTGAAAGAATGAATTGAATAATATGGTAACAAACTACATGTAAGTTTGTAAATAGGTAAAGAAATGGTAGATATTAAAATACATTTATAAATTAAAAAGGAAACAAATAAATCAATCAATCAATTATTAATAACCCAGTAATATGTATAAATGAATAATTAAAAAAAAATAAGTACTTACTGAAATTCTGAATCAATAATCCTACAAGTAAATAATTGAATAACTAAGTAAGAAAATTAATTAATTATTAGGGAATATATTAAATAATGAACAAAAAAGCAAATGTCATGCATCGATGAATGGATTGATAGACCATGGATACACGTAATAGCTCCCTGCTCAGATATTATACAGACAACAACCTTCAAAAGACAAAATTATTGGGAATACCATTCCAACGAAATAAAGGAAATATCACATGAAAGAAAATATTGCTCATATTTAATTTTTTACCCATCAACTTTTTCGAAAGTATTATTTTTAACAAAATATTTTGAGAAAAACGTGAACAATTTAAGGATATTACTCACACAGTCATTGCAGGTTGATTGTAAAGGTGTATCTGTATCAAATATTTGAGAACTTGATTGTGTAAAAGAGGCGTTTGTGAGTGCTGCCCTCTTGTGTCAGCTTTGAGCTATAGCACAATGGGAGTGCATGATACTCCTTGATATGTAGGCCTACTTCACTCAAAAATTTTAATGAATGAATGAATTAGTAACTTAATAGATAAATGCTTCAATGCATACATCTATAAATAATAAACAAATAAATAAATGAATAAATAAATACATAAATACATACATACATACATACATACATACATACATACATACATACATACATACATACATACATACATACATACATACATACATACATACATACATACATACATACATACATACATACATACATACATACATACACACACACACACACATACATACAAACTCAATCAATCCAGTTGCTACTTTGAAGCCAAAGTATAGTTTGGTTGATCGGACAAATTTGTCATCAGACATTGATAAAGTGTGGTATTGTTATGCCAAACATCGGGGGAAAAAATCAAACCTTCAGAAGATTGTTTACAATTTTGTTTTCTGACTTTTTATGGAAGACTGATTGTCACCAAGACAGTTTCGCCCCCCCCCCCCCCCCATAGACCAAATGGGTTAGGTTCTCATTTCTTTCAGTAATGAAAGACCAGACACTTACTACTCCCTAGGGAGCTTGTGAGGTGTGATGCAACCATCTTCTTATCCTTGTAGGTTTATTCCCAAGTTAATTAAAAGCAGTTTGATCCTTGGTGTTCATTACTGACATCTGTAAGACGCCTGGCACCATTTCTTTCATAGATCATGGCAAAACATTTGACTGCCAAGAAAAAAAGAATAAACATGTTCATGTACTTTTATATACTGTACTTCCATAAACAGGTTTAGAGTCTTATTTCAAAATGTAAACCATAGGTGGATAAAAATAGTCTACATTTGTCAAATGATAGATTCCAAGGTAAAAGGTTGATATTCTGATGATCAGGATTGATTGATTGATTGATTGATTAATTGATTGATTGATTGATTGATTGATTGATTGCTTGATTGATTGAATGATTGATTGATTGATTGATTAATTGAAGGATTGATCTTCAGATAACTTTCAGGTCTTACTATTCATATCATGTTACAATATTGACTTAGGCCTACATGTTGAATGGTGAGCATACTGTTTATATCAGCCTGCTTAGGTAGGACTGGCAACATTTTGTAAGGGGGTTGGTATCTTTTTTTTTTCCCAAAATTTGGGAAACCTTAAAGGGAGAAGGCACCAGCAACTAACAGGCATAAGTTAAGAAATAAAGAGGCATTGAGAGTATTGTGAGAATTATGGTATATGGTGATAAAGACAGCCTAAATAAGGGCTACTGTGTGACACTCACACTCAGCAAGGCCCTATAAATTAGTTAATTTATGTTTATTTTATGTCTTTGCAAGCCCTATCTTAAGATAAAACTTGCAGAAACAGTCATAGGGGGAGGAGCTTATCGATTCAAATAGTGCATACATTACTATGGCGTGACTAACACACGTCGGGTGGCATGCATCGGTCATGCTTGGTCAGTTTCAGCAATGTGTATGTGCGATCTGATTGGTTGGCAAGAACTCAAATGTTTTCTTAACTTATGCCTGTTAGTTGTCGGCGCCTTCTCCCTTTAAGAAGTAAAATTATGCAAAAATATGTATACAATGTAGTGTTCAGTTGAGCTCAACTGACACCATGATGCAATATCCATGTGAATGCTGACCATATATTGGATTTCTACAGGCTCCCAGTCCTCATCCCATCCCCATCTCTTCCCCATTCCCTCTTCCATGTTCTTCACCACTCCTGCCAATCCCCATCCTCTCCCCTCTCCACCCTTTTCTCCCCCTGCCCACCACCCCCTCCTATCTCCATACCCATCCCTTTCCATCAGCTCCCAATCATATCATCCCCTCACCCTTCACCCCTTCCCCATCTCTGGCCACCGGCCCCTGCTCCATATCTCGACACAATCCTTATTCCTTCTTATCCCCCGCCCTAACCCCTCTTCATCTTCTCCCCTCTCGACCCTTTTGTCCCTTCTCCACCCTTTTCTCCCCCTGCCCACCATCCGCTCCTATCTCCATCTCCAACCTCTCCCTATCCATTCCCAATCCCGTCATCCTTCCACCCCTCATCCACATCTCTTCCCCATCTCTTCCCACCCCCTCCTCCATATCTCCTCATAATCCCATTCTTTCCTATCCCCTTCTCCTCAACCCCTCCCCATCCTTTTCCCCTCCCTCTATCCCTCCCCCACCACTTTTCATCTCCTCTCCTCCCTCCTCATTGTAAGGAGTATAACAGAGAAACTCCTGTCTTCAGTAGATGACTTCCATGACCTTTTGACCTCACAGGATGGCCATTGTGTCTCTAACATTCCAGTGCTGTCTATTGCTGGAGTCATTTCAAAAATCTTACAGCAGTGTGTACTTGTCAAGTACTTCTCGGCTTCTCCCGTTACCCTGAATTCTTAAAGGGAGAAGGCACCAGCAACTAACAGGCATAAGTTAAGAAAATATTTGAGTTCTTGCCAACCAATCAGATTGCACGTGCACAGCAGGGAGTTGACCATGCATGACCAATGCATGCCACGCGACGACGTGTGTTAGCCACACCCTGGTACTGTATGCACTGTTTGAATTGATAAGCTCCTCCCCCTATAGCTGTTTCAGCAAGTTTTGTCTTAGGGTAAAACATACAAAGACGTAAAATAAACACAAATTAACTAATTTATAGGGCCTTGATGAGGGTGAGTATCACACAGTACCCCTTATTTAGGCTGTCTTTGTCACCATGTACCGTAATTCTCGCAATACTCACAATGTCATTTTTATTCTTAACTTATGCCTGTTAGTTTGCTGGCGCCTTCTCCCTTTAAGTGTCCATTTCTTATGCTGATGAAAGCTTGACCTCTTGATAGACACATACTTCTGTCCATCATGTGACCTGCTTGCCCATTGCTTATTGGTTTGACAGAGACGTCATTGGGGTTGGAGAAAAGCCGAGGGTTAACTTGTGATGTCATCACTAGATAACCAGTGTGTCACATGTCACTAGACTGGGTGCACCTCATATCTCAACCGTGTTTTCTTGTCATTGCCTAGCAACCATGCAGAATGTCTTGCATACATGATGAGTACGGTAGGTTTCCTGGAGATTGTGTTGGTTGTATTCCAAAGTTTGACAGGTACTTTACATACTTCAGCAAGTTGGAGTACATTTGTGTTCTGTCAGTTTTTGCAGTCTTGTAGCATGAATATGCATGATTTTATGGTGAAAGTTAATTTCAATTTATGAATGTTGTCATTTGGCACAGATGCATGATAGTGCAGTCTCTTGGGAAAATAGTACACACTCCAATAGATGTTTGCACTTAATTTTCATATCATGCATAACTAGAGTTAACTTGAAGGCCTCATAGTTGTCGGAATAAAATTTTGGTCATAAGTTATCGAATCTGGGAGTTTCTCCCACAATAAGATATAAGAAATGATAAATAAGTAAAAAAAAAAATAAAATAAAAATAGATAAATAAATAAATAAATAAATAAATAAATAAATAAATAAATAAATAAATAAATAAATAAATAAATAAATACATACATAAATACATAAATACATAAATAAATACATAAATAAATACATACATACATACATACATACATAAACAGAAACAAATAAATACATAAATACATAAATACATACATACATACATAAACAGAAACAAATAAATGAATAAATAGATAGATAAATGAATCAAAGCCCAAGTTTAGTTTTGGGGATTTTTTTTTTTTATTTGAAAGCTTTATGCCCAAAGGTCGTATCACACCAATAACAGATTCTGATTGTCTTTCGTTTTTGTTTTTTTTTATCAATGAATAGATTAATAAATTAAATCAATAAATACATGTAGATAAATAAATAAATAAATAGATACATAATTAGTACATTATAATAAATATAAAAGTAAAGAAATAAATAAATGAATAAATAGATGGATAATATTAGGTAAATAACAAGAGTAAATAGATAGAATATACAAAGAAATAAAATGTATAAAAATCTCATAAGAAACATAGTTTGTGATGTTGTTTTTTGGCAGAGGTCTTATCAACTAAACTAGATTTAGCAGATTATAAAAAGAGATCATATATCTCAGCCACTTGCCCATCAGAGCAATTGACAACACTGTGATGACAGGAATGTCAAGTCTGGAATCCCAAGAACACATATGGAAGGTGTTCATTTCAATGCAAGAATAGTAGTTTGCTATCACCCAACTATCATATGGATGTATTTTAGGATCTGATGCAGATAGACCCAATATCAGTATCATATTTAGGCCTATTTACTATTAATGGATCAACAAATAATAGACTCTATATCTGATGTAAAAAAATGTAAATGAATGAATACAACAATAACTAATAAATGAATAAATAAATAGATAAGTAAATACATTAATAATTAATCAAATCAAAGCAATTAGTGAATAACTTTAAATTGACTAAATAAGGTGAATGAATAACAAGATACTTTAAAACATGTTTACAGTACCACTATTACCTCAATCTTGCCTGCATCTCTCAGCAAAACACCAGTTGACAAGTTTCCATATCAAGTAATTAACGATCTTGGCCTCAATAGAGCATTGAACGTCCGCCTTGACAGACAAACTTTAACATCATCATATCAATAACGGACAAACCACTGAAATCGAAGGCAGAGATGAAATCTTCGATGACTGTAGCTGTAATCACTTCACTCGTCCGTGCCTCGCGCTAGATCTCCCGCTGAAACGCCGTTAGATGACTCAGACAGCGCCCTTTAGTAGTTGTTAATTGCGCAGACATCAATGGTGTACAATAACAGTGGGCATAGCTGGTGTTTTTCATTGGGAGGGGGGAGTTGAAATTTGAAGGGCCGCCCCCGCCCATAAAAAGAAACAACACACACACACACACCAAAGATCAACAAATGTAATCGAATGTGACATGCCATCCCCCCCGCTCTTTTTTTCATCCTCTTTCTTAAAGGCAAAGGTTCACTGACATGACGTCAAGTTGGTTAAATGAAAGCAGACAATGAAGAAACGTATAACGAAGGTTTGATGAAAATCCATCAAAAAATAACGGAGTTATGGATTAAAGTTATTAAATTTATGACATTACTACCATGCACTCCCCTATAATGTCAAGAGTGAATAGTAAATTGCATAAAGTGGCCATTTCTCAGAAATTTGAAAATGATTTACCTGTGCATTAATGTATTATCAGAAACATTAGTTTTATTTCTTACGAGCGTTCTAATGAAAAAACGCCTTAGTATATTCAATTCTGATGAACCCATTAAAACAAATGATAATTTAATGAATTTAATAGTATAAGTGAATAAGGAGCTGGCCTCCATATGACGTCACAGAATGAAAATTAAAGCTCATAACTCTGTTTATTCTTTTGTGGATTTCGCCATAAACTTCATTAATAGTTTCTCTCCATTTTCTGGCCTATTATTAAAACCAACTTGACTCAGGTGAACTTGCTTGATATTTTTGGGGGAGGGGGGCATGGAACAGCCATGAAGGGGGGCAGGGAGGCGCCATGGGGAGGGGATTGAATCCCCATCACGCCCCTGATTACATCGCCTAGTCAACACTGTTGCGCTCGAACATGATCTTCCTATCTTGGTTTCAGCAGGGATCTTGATGATCAATCGAAGAGTGTTCGTGGACTCAATATCTAAGTAATCCCGACTGTTTGAGGTTGCGGCTGGTGTAAAGCTGACCCATTTTATTTGTCTGGGATGTTTTTCATTCATAGAGCAGAGTCCACAGTCCTGACATTGTGTCTCTCACGCGGTCACTGTGCCTGCATTTGTTTTGGAGAGAGTGCACTTGTTTCCTTCTCAAAAGGGGAAGGAAACCCAGAGACTACTGAAATCAGAGGGTACAGACAATAACGATGGAAATAGTGAAAGTTTCGGAGCAAATTTGTTGAACAGGTTCAAGAGTTATGATTGTTCAAAGTTTATTTTATCCTTAGTTATGAAGATCCTTAATTGGCAACTCTACCACACTTTTCAGATGAAAGTGTGGAGAACTTCCCCATTGGATTTGTACATAAATTTCAATAAATTTGCAGTTTCGCTAAAGTGTCAGTTGAGAAAGTATCTAAATCTTTGCAGCAAAACATGTAGAATCCATTTTTCGCAGGACAATACTTCCACAACAAGCAAGAGCAAATCAATATTTGCTAAAAATGAGAATAAGTTAAAATTTGTGTACAAAACCAATGATAGTTCTCCACAACTTTCATCTGTAAACTGGTTAAGTTTGCCAATTTACAATATATACTTAGGTATGCATCAGGAACACAATCATGTTAGTCCTTGTTATTGTTCTTCTTGTGTTTTTTTTTTTTTTTTTGGGGGGGGACTTCAATCTCTTTTCAACCTGGTATTTTATGTCTTTGTTAATTCAAAAACTCCAGTCTTTCATGGCATCATTTCATTGCGTGACGTGCTTTAAATACATCAGACAGTCAGATCACACCTTGGATAGAGCTGCCTTATTGGATTAAGGTTAATGCAGTATCACATGTTTCAAATTGACGCATCACTTTAAGAAGGTGTATCATCACAACTGCATGAAAATTAGGGGATTTAATTGTAAAAATTCCAATTGTGTGATGTTTAACTGGATTAGTGTAATCCTCATTACATACACCACAGCTATTCTCGCCCTCCATAGAAATGTCTGTACACATGTACAGTATCAAAGGCAACCAGCTAACCGCCACCCGCCCCGCTAGATGTTAAGTGAACCATGCTTGCACAGCCACCCCTCATTATACGAAACTCATTAGAAAGACTTTGGCCATATTTTTGCACACGCACCAAAGTGTTTCATTATACAAGGGGGGGCTGGGGAGTGTGAAAGGCCATGAAGTGAACACTGTGGTTAACATACCTCATGGGAATGTAGGGGTAGTCACATGAAGTCCACACATGCACACGGCCAAAGAAAAATATGATAAAAGAAAAAAGAAAGGAAAATAAAGAGAGAGCGAGATTTGATGGAATGTCATCCCCTGATAGGTAGGAAACACTGCCGACGCAAGGGTCACAGTTAGAAATCTGAGCCCTTTTCCTGGCTACCCACATTGCTCTGAGCCAACATACGATGTTAACAGCCCACATCACATCCAACTCCACCGACTGTCCTGTAGCCCTACTCTGATGTTGGCCAAAGGCAGTAACGCTATCAGCAGCGGTGCTAACCGAATAACCCCATACAGCTAGTGCTTGTATTCATGTCTCGGAATTCTCCTGCGTTCAGCAGTCGGCTACTAATCTGCTGTTTTTTTCCTGTTTATGGGTGCGTCGTGAACTGTTTCAATGTAAATTCTTTTTTCCATGTCAAGTAAGGAGTTTTTATATCAGGATGCGCGTCAGTCTGTTTGACTTTTTAATACACCAGGAGTGATAAACTTTTGGTTGTACTCTGGACTGGCGGAAAGGCATTGATTCCTTTCAGGTAAGATAAGATTCTCAACATTTCACCATTCTTCAGATCATCTTTTAGTTGTTAAATAAACTCATCACTCAAATTATAAGTATCAAACAATTATATTTGGGCCCTGAATGCACGGGTCTAGTTTGGTCTACTTTTTCAGTAATCTGATCAGCAAAAGTATTCACCCCAGACATCAGAAAACAACATCCAACCTACTGATTTTTTATTTTAAATCAGCTCCATCTAAGTCACTGAATCTGTCACATTATTCAATCCTCATTCGTCATCCGATGTGTTTATCAATTAAGTCCGGCATTTTCTGTCTTTTTATGAAATGTAGCTTGTATACTTCATTTGTGTAGTGCATTCTAATCCATCTACACAGCTGTTAACAACAACATGCAATTCTTTTTGATATATAATAGTGTAACAATTAGTGTAACAATGTTATGTTTAATTGATAATAAATATTAAACTAAATATAAAATAAAATCGTTCATAGATATAGGCCAAATGCTATTAAGTGAACTGAAAGGTGGTCACATGCGTCAGTCACCATTTTTTTTTAGGAGGTCAACTCTGAGTAAATAACTGGGGGGAGGAGGAGTGACGCCCACCCAGTGACCCCCATCCCTGTTGTCATACATTAATGCTTGTGTACACAGCAAGCGCTAAAGAGTAGAGCTTTACCCCTCCCAATGGTAGCATATCTAACATCTCTAAATGGTGTGCCTACTTCAATAGACCAATATTGATAAACATGAGGTGGATAATGTAACGGTGTAAGTTATTAGGACTGATGTTCTGAGTCTGTTCAGCAGACTCTGGAAAATATATTTTCATGACATTCATATAGGGCTAGGGCTATGTAATCAAGTTGCCTGAACGTCTTGCTGATTTTTTTTTTTGAATAACAATTGACTAAATTCAGCCAGCTCTTTATCCAGTTTGGTGTGTTGTGAAGTGGAGGATACTAATTTTATAATAGAAAACTATGTATAGAATGTAATGTTATTTCTGGAAATGAAATATGCTAATTGACTAATTTCCAAACCAGTCATTTACTTAAAATGGTGACCCACCCCTTTTTGGGCTGTCCTACCAGTATGCTTTCCAAATGGGCGACCTATTCTGACAGATTAAATAACATATGAACAGGTAATACAGTAATGTAGATTATTGATATCTGTAGACTGTTTTCAGCAGACCTGGTAGAAATGTCTAGTTTCTGCAGAGACATATTGTAGTAAATGGTATGTGTAATATTGGTGTCTGCAGTATATGCACTGAAAAGTCCTTGCATCAGAGACATATGATAAGTTTATTTATCGTTATCAGATGTTGAGTCATACATGTGATTCTGTAGATTAGAAATGCCATCATTGCCAAGTTGTCCATATATTGTGTAGTTTGCTTTGTAACCTTTATTTGA
>JZLH01S0519128.1:28239-49233 GCA_001188425.1 Eucidaris tribuloides
ACCACTTGAATTTGCTTTCGCCACCATCCCCCAACCACCAACCCCATCCGCACCCAACAAAAGTACCTCTACCTTTAAAGGCAGGGCATCTCTTTTGCATGTCTAAAAATAAACATTGTGTAAATACAATGTCATTTAGAAGAAAGCACCATCTGGGAACCTTTAGCAAAATATAGGAACTAGAAACTCAGTTTTAGTGGAATTATAGTGACCGTTAGACTCTGACTTGAATTTTTTTCTCGTGAGAAAAAAAAATCCTACCACAGAACGTACACTAAACAGCTATTGTTTTTCTTTCACATTTTTCAAATTCTAGGTAATTACTGACACCCAGATTTCACAGACATGCCCTTCATCAATAGCCTAAGGGCATGAGTTATCTTTTCCTGGTCTGCGGGGATGTTTGCAAATGAGATCTACTGCCTTTAACAATTCTGTGCAGTGAGAAAACCCCTGGATCTACAAGATCTAGAGTCCCTGTAGCATTTGTGCAGGGCATCCAACAAGCAGAACTCCAAAGGTTTCTAATGGTCTCCCAAAATCAACATAGCTGGGCATGGGGCCAGGTATGCCACCAGCCAACATTATGGTGTCACTGGACTGTTATTGATGTTAGGGATTCCACTGGTGCAGGGAAGGTGATGTAGTGATTGACAGCAGGTCAAAACATTGACACCATTAACTTCCTCAGACCTTGGAATGACGTTTTAAGTATTCTGTATTTTCTCTTCCAAGGGGTAATGTGTCCTTAAAGGTGAATTCTAGGCTGAGGGCAAGTTGCTTTGAGTATCAGCAGAAAAATTAGGGAAACATATCAGTGACAGTTTTTTCTTTGAAATATTTGGCAGTATAATTCTTGCAGTCATTAGAATTGGCAATGCTGTATTTTTTCGATCAACCATCCAATTGTTTTGTACACAAAGTCTCACAAAATTTAATATTCTTCATCAACACATGTTCTTCATGAATGTCCTTACTAGGCCCTAATATTTACTTTTTACAAGTTTTCATGTCTGAAATATTTATGTTCAGACATAAATATTCCTGAAATAAGTGAGTGTTACAACATTGCTAATTTTGAAATGATCATCACAATTATTTTTCCAAAACATGTTAGAGATTTCCAAAATAGATATCCCTATTGTTATGTGATTTTCTCAACTTTTCACTTATCTTTCCCTCTCATTTTGCTGTCAGACTGAATTTTCCCTTTAATGTGCAAGAAGCTGCATGGTTACAGAGTCATACACATTATGAAGTGGTTATAGTATTTCTTTGAGACCTTGAAATT
Organism: Eucidaris tribuloides; assembly: GCA_001188425.1. Lineage (NCBI taxonomy): Eukaryota > Metazoa > Echinodermata > Echinoidea > Cidaroida > Cidaridae > Eucidaris > Eucidaris tribuloides. Next base: position 29,531 of record JZLH01S0519128.1, read on the forward strand.
TGTAGTCAAACATCAGAAGAGGATAAATATTAATATTTTACAGTAGGGACTAAGGAATGTATTCTACATTTATATCTTTATCACTAATTGATTTAGACAAACATGCTGGTATGTCTTTGAAGGATAATGCATCTGTAATGATGCAATAAATCACATGGTTTGTAGTAGGAAAAGTAATCACTCAAGTTTTGAAGTGGTAACTATATTTCCTTGTGGCCTTGAAATGTGTAATCATATACTGGAGGAGGAAGAAAATGATGATAAATTTTTATAATGTGAAATATCACTGATTGATTAGACAAATACACTAGTACATCTGACCCAGGGTTTCATGTGTAAATTGTACCAGTTAAAGATATGAGTAGGTTCAATATGTACTGCAGTTTATTTCATTCTTCAGGCATTTAGAGATTGATTTCTCCTAATCGTTACTGTAACCTTTGATGGGTAAGTAACATACAATTTCTCTGTGGAAAATAATGGTTTGGTAATTCATATTTTAAGCAGACTGATGTCCTGTGTAATCTGGTGTCCTTTCTTAAAGGTAAATGACATGATTGGGGGTAGTCCTCAACTTGGGCTGAAACTGCTCTAGAATCAAGTAAACTATGCAAGGATTTTCCTGTGAAAATCTTGTAGTCAAACGTTGACTCATTCTAAAATAAACAATGTCAATATCACTTGTAGCACGAAACCTGCTGTGTGGATATCTATGGGGGTTATTTTTATTCCGCGAAAAAAAATAAGATTACTCCTATGGTTATGCATTGATTTCCTTAGTAATACAAATACAGACAATCCTCCAGGTGGGAGATCCACTCCTGCTAGTGTATAGTGGTATATATTTCAATCATTTTGTTCTTGATCAATTTTCTCAGTGCTTCCGCAATGTGCATGTCACAAACCTTTAACAGGTGTTCTTCATTTAAAGATTCCACTATCCATAGATTTGTCTCATTTCTGTTTCTAATCCATAGAAGATGGTTTGATTTTGTTGCCTAGCATGAACATATTCCATTATCTGCAGGGATGAATATGTATCATTGTTTGTCGGCAGAAGGACCTTAAAACACTAACAGTTCTACACTTGAAAAACACGCCTCTTTTCACATCTGAAATCAAAAGTAGTGTGATGATTTAGGCATTCCCTTCTGTCAGTCTGTAACGTGCAAAATAAATTAAGGGAATTATTTTTTTTCATTAAGTTAAGAGAAATATTGTACTTGTTGGGCCTTTCTGCAGGACAACCAATGATATATCTTTGTCCAGTCCTGAACGAGTTAACAGCTACTGGTAGATTTACCATCAGTTAAAAAAATCTGCAGTAACATGATTCCATGCTACCAGTGTCTCTCTGAGGAGTCTAAAAATGAAGCCCTGAAAAAAATGATATATTTTTCGAAATGAATTATTTAGTGCTTTCTAAAAAACGTGAAAATGTAAAGTTGACTGGATTTCACTGCCATTTCCTCCATTAGACTTACTATGAGTAGATCCTAGGCTATTTCTACTCGTCCCCAAGTATATAATTGGTTTATTCATTTCATATCTTGCGTTGCAGCATAAAATTTCCTAACTTTGTAGGTCTAAGGTCTTCCTTTATTATGTCCATTCAATCACTCTATTGTATAGTAGCTCATATATCAAAGTTTGACAATTTTTCTTAATTGAAGCTCCACAATGCTGTAGCCTATCACTTTAATAAATATTATCATTTTGTAACAATTGAAGACAGACGCCTAAAATGTAGGCGGGTAAAAATAAAAATGAAAATTACTTTGATATAACCCTTTTAAATAACAGCAAGACACCAAATTTGATGAATTCATACATAATGTGAATGGTGATATGAAATGCACATTTTATATTGCCAACCTCAAACTGAGGTGATGTATTCCTTTGCCATAACAATGACAGAATGCCGTCATGACAAACAGTGTGCCGTCAATGTTGTTGGTTCAATCTCCCATCTGTATGAGAAAGTGTTTTGATCCCTCAGAAGTAGGAATGAATGAAAATAGATATGTCGCGTGTAACTAACCTTCCAGCCGAGAACTTGACTGTGAAGTGTAGTGCAAGCTATATGTAGCAATAGCATACAGCATAGTGATGAGAGTAACTTGCATATTGCTGCTTGTGCAATGGACATCTTGGTATGAAATTTGTCGTAGAGATTGCAAGTTGGAAATGTATGTTGAGTTGTGTACATTCCAGAATACCTGTACAGCGTTTAAAGGGGTAGTCAGCTATCGACATATGGACTGATAATAATATAATGGGTGAGTTTCTTATGATCTTGAGGGGTTACATGTTTGTGGAATATTCAGTGAATGGAAATTATGTTTCAGAATTAGAAATAGACTATAAAAATATGTTTACGTTAAAGATGATTTGATTGCATTAAAACATGCATTCTCCATAGACCCTGGGCTTGGGGTATCTTATGTATTTGGTACTCAGTTAATACATAGGCCTATGGGCCATCAGCAATTTTATATCTCAATTCTAAGTTGTGTCATGGTTCTTTTAGAGAAATAATAAATTGTTATGGAGTTCCATAAAATGTGAAAAACAGTACCAGTCAACTGTCATTGCAGATAACAAGTAAACATTGAAATAACCTTGTTCATTAACTTGTTCATTGCTAAATTTAATTACATAATCAACCTATTATCTATTTATTAATTTATTCATTTATTATTTTACACATTTATATATGCATTTGTGTATCATTTCATTGTATTTATCAATGTCCCAATCAGATGAACTCTGTTCATAACAAAAGTCCTATTGGATATTTACAGTATCCTGTTTTATTATTATTTTTTTTTGGTTGTCTCTTCCGAAGTTTAATCAATTACTTTGACATTGAAAAAAAAAATGCTTTGAAACCATGGAGGAAATCTGGAAAGTGTATTTTCATCGTTTTGGTCTTTGAAGTTTTCCTTCCGCACTTGAAACAATTTGGTAGAGTAATAGATTAAGAGGGAAGTTCCCACAGGTATTGAATTTCAAAACCAACTTGTGATCAATTCCTTTTGGAAGACTTAAAGGTATCATTTAACAATTTTCCTAGTTTAAAAAATCTGAGCTACGTGATCTTCCATGCTGAACTATCTCTGACCAGGTTTAAAAATGAAGTGCTTCATGAAAAAAATTATACCTCAAAATGATCATTAAGTGCTTTGAAAAAGTGAAAATCTGTGTTTACATTGTTTTGCCATGGTCACCCCCCCCCCCCCCCCCGATTAACCCCATTTAAGACTAAACACAAGATATCTTGTCGCGAGTTCTATGGAAATATGTGTTAAAAGTCAAATCAAACTGTCTTCAACAAGTTAAGAGTTGGCAAGGTGCGTAGAGCCACTGGCTAACATTTCTTCAAAAAGGTGAAAATCGTAAGTTGACCGGATTCTCCTGCCCATTTCCTTCCATGGACTTACTGTGTTTCTATCTAGGCTATTTTTTACTCGCCCCTAGTACTTATTGTTTATTTATTCATATCTTGCCAGTGTCAGCATAAATTTCCAAACTTTTGTATTCTAGTGTGTTTACGTGTCCATTCAAACACTACTATGTAGCTCAGATAGCGAAGTTTGACAATGTTTTTTATTTGAAGCTCCACATTGTTAGCATATTACTTTAACTCACATCCTTATTTTGCCAGTGGAAGCATAACTTTCCAAAGTTTGGCATTCTAGGATGTTCATTTGTCCATCAAAATACTACCATGTAGCTCAGACATCACAGTTTAATATTTTCTTATTCGATCTTCACAATGTGAAACAATGTCTTTAAATACCATCGTACATCCAGGCTTGGGAAAAGTGTTAAATTTCATGAAATATTGCCAATTGAAACTTAAAAATTGCTTCTTTGTTCAAGCACAGGAAATATACAGTCTAACAAGACAATAGAAACCAAGAGATTAAAATCATGAACCCATGTAAGAAAATATTGTGTTATTTAATAAAAAAGACTTACAGTAAGATGAGTATTCTCATGAACTGTAGTCTAAGTCATAGACTGCTCATTGAAGCACATCATCTCAGAATGTGCAATGTACTGGGCCTCTGTGCAAGCCTGTATAAAAATGGTAACTGAAATAGAAAGGAAAAAGAATAAGCACTATCATCAACATCTGCAAAATATCTTGTACTGCAGTGTATGCACATGCAAAATTGCAAATATGAGCACCCTCTGATATTCTTCTAGTGTTATCACAACATTGCTCATGGATGAGGAAGGCTTAGCATCTCACTTGCTATTTGCCAGCTAAAATCCCCTCCTCCAGCTATGATACCTCACATTCTTACATGGTCTATGGCTATGTCAGTATTCCATCCAATAGGTAACAATGTAATGGGCACTGTGGTTTGGATGATGGCGATCTGACTGATGTAGGTAACTGTACTATGCATGAAAATTGAATTTTATGATCACAGCCGTAAGCAATTTTATAGGTTTGAGATTGTATGTTATGTGTTTGTGTGTATGTAGGCCTACATATCTGTGTGTATGTCTGTATGTATGTGTGTGTTTGTGTAATTGTTTGTGTGTATCTGTGCATGTGTGTGTGTGTGTACATGTACATGTTGTGTATGTTTGTATGTGTCTTAACTATCAATAGACAAAATTGTACTTTGGTTTTAATGTATAGGCCTAGGTTTATACATTACTAATTCAAAAATTGAAGAAAACTATGAGTGGCAATGTTTAAGCTTTTTGATATAAAATGTAAACTGTTGATTTTGACTGTCCCTCCTAATCTACCCTTTAAACAGTTACATGCAAATTATCTAAATTCCTTGAGTGAAACAACAATGACAACAACAACTTGACTTTGAGTGCAAGATAAGTACTCTTAGCAGTTGTAAGCTTCCAGAGAGTGTTTCCATTATATTGCTGAATTTACCTTGAACAAACATTTTAACTTCCTTCCTGTGGTGATTTCTGAGTATCCAGCCTTCAAGCTTAAAGTGATAGGCTAACATTGTGGAGCTTCAATTTAAAAAATTATCAAACTTTGATATCTGAGCTACATAGTAGTGTTCAAATTGACAAATAAACACCCTAGAATACAAAAGTTTGGAAAGTTACACTGCCAATGGCAAGTTAGTTATACATGAATAAACAATAAAACTCGGGGCGAGTTTTATTAACCTAGGTGTACACAAAGTAAGTCTATGGGAGCAAATGGGCAAGTGAATCTGGTCAACTTACGATTTTCACTTTTTTAAAGCACTAAATAATCATTTTGAAATACATTTTTTTTTTCAGGGCTTCATTTCTAGACCTCATCGAAGACACTGGTAGCATGGGGAATCATGTAGCTCAGATTTTTTTTAACTGTGGTAAATGTTAGCCAATACCTTTAATTTCACCAACTACGTTTTGGGTGTCCTTTAAATTGACTAGTGTACAGTAATGGAGCCCAACCACATTCCTTCACACAAACTATTGTCAAGTCAATCCCCATTGTACTTTCCTGAAAGAATGAAAACAATTTGTTGCTTGTTCGTTGTGTATCCCAATGTACTATCTTGAATTTCTGAGTGAATATGTCATTTGTTTTGGAAGTTCAGTGGTAGAAATTGTGGTATTATGATTGATATTGGTTTACATCTGTGTGTGTGTGTGTGTGTGTGTGTGTGTGTGTGTGTGTGTGTGTGTGTGTGTGTGTGTGTGTGTGTGTGTGTGTGTGTGTGTGTGTGCGTGCGTGCGTGCGTGCGTGCGTGCGTGTGTGTGCCTGCGTGCGTGCGTGCGTGTGTGTGTGTGAGTGCATCTACTACAATGTTTTTGTCACAAAGTAAACAATACTTGATACCTACATGTATGACTTATCACTCAGTGTTTTGGTCGGTGGTTGTGTTTAATGATGGTTAGTGGGTTATTATCTCCATTGGTATCCATGCATCAGGAAGTGTTATGTAGAGGATGGAGTGGTTGTAAGGTTGGAAAAAAAAGTTTGGGGCAGTTTACAAAGTGTCCTCTGATAACAGAGAGCTTGTCATTCTACAGTAGCTGGCTGTGGAGAGGATTTCACGCTGCAGTTTTCTGACACTTGTTGGATGGGTGTAATAGTTTAAGTGAGTACCTTTTGACATTAGAATTGAAGAATTAATGTTGATTTTTAGCTCACCTGCGCTGGCTCAAGTGAGCTATTGCGATCGCTTTTCGTCCGTCGTCCGTCGTTTGTCGTTCGTCGTTCGTAAACTTTTACACATTTTCAGTTTCTTCTTCAAAATGCATGATTGGATTTGGCCCAAACTTGGCAGGAATGAGCCTTAGGGGGTGGGGATTCAAGGGTCCTCAAATGGTACACCTGGCCCCCCTGGGGGCCCAGGGGTAGGGCCCTAAAGGGCCAAAAGTAGGTAGTTTTCAAACATCTTCTTCTCTAGATCCAGAAATAGTTTAGATAAGCCACTTTGTATGTAGATACCTCTATATGTGCTGAATTATTGTTCCTCATGACAATGCCCAGGATGGCCCCGTTTGGCCCCTAATGGGGGCAAAAGTTTGGGGGTAGGGCCCTATGGGAATAATTCACATTCACATCAATGGATTTAGACCAAACTTGGTGGGAATGATCCTTGGGGGAGGGGATAGAGGGTTCCTGGAATGGTATACCAGGCCCCCCTGGTGAATTATACATCAGCAGAAAGATCAGACTCTGATCTTTCTGCTGAGGTATAATTCAGATTACATTAACACCTTATTAACGCTTTGGATGCTATGTAAAATATAGTAAAAAATCTCGGGGTCCCCCCTCCCCACCCCCCAAGATATTTCATTACTTAATTCAAAAAAAGAAAGAAACCTATTCAAAATCTGTTATTGGTGTGATATGACCTTTGGGCATAAAGCTTTCAAATAAAAAAAAGATCGCCAAAACTAAGCTTGTGCTTTAATCTCCTCCTTGATTTTCGTGCAGCTAGTACAACACAAATGATTTAGTGTCAATAGATCTGATTGTAAAGCTAACTGTGCAGTCATTGTGTTTAATACCAGGAAGGTCAGAAGAGGAAATTCACGCCTGAAATGAAATTGGTGCCATAGCTAAATGTGTGCCCTTGTATTCAGGAGTACACTAACTATGAAATGTAACAGGCTACATCTTCAATTTACAACAAAGTAAATCCAAGGATAAAAGCTGATACAAAGACCTGGGTCGTTGATTAGAAAATCTAAATTCCTGGTAAAGGCTGGTTTTGTAACACATGCATCTTATATCTCAAGTAAACTTTGGTTTTATGGACCTCATGAAGAATAAAACAACAAAATTAATTCCATCTCCACTGGGTAATAAATCTACAGAATACAATCAACTGTAAGTAGGTATGATCATGTACCCCCCCCCCCAAAAAAAAAGAGGGAAAATCAGTGCTTTGTACTATGGCAGAGGTACATGTAAACTGTCAACAAAGGCTTTTTAGGTGGAAGACATGATGGTGAAGACATACAGAATTACATGGAGAGATTTTGGAGGAGGAACAGTTACTCTCTATATCTTTTTTTAATTGTTGTTTGAATGTTCTTATCGACATGCAAGTTAAAATTTATGTACATGTAGGCCTATGGGCTGAGGCTAATAGAGATATTTTGAAATCTTATGTGAGCAAAACAATGCTTTGTTTCATAAAATTTAAGTTAACCTTTAGAAGTAAAATATGTTGAAATCAATGAACCTTTGCCACTAACATTTCAGAGATCAGAATGCATATCAGATAAACCCCCAAATTGTCAATTTGAAGTAAGTAATTGGAAAAACATGTTTTGCATGTTATCAATATCTGAACATTTGTCAAAATTTCAAAGAAATCCCATTCCACAAAACAAGCCCACATCCTTCCGTCACCCATTTCAGTTCTTTTTGTCAAAATTTGTGTTTACCTACTGCTATAGCAATGTAGGCCACAGTTTATTTCGTACAGTCCAACGCTCTCTTGACAGTTTGAGGGAACTCAAGTGGGACAATTCTCGCAATTCCATTCATGCTAGGTGTATTTGATGAATCATTGTGTATTCCTATTTAATGGACCAAGGAGTTTAAATTCCCTCTATCAGTGAACAAAAAAAGACTCTCACCATGAGTAGGTTTTCTTTATAAAAGGCTTTATAAACAGTGATTGTTAATGGATTGGTAGGTTATATACTGTATCTGTGAGATCTATAGTAGTAGTGATCAGTGCAATTTGTTTGCAGAGAAATCATACTCTTGTTTTGTGAAAACACACACATAAACACAAATGTGAGGACTCTACATTCTGCACACGTGAGGACATGATTCCATATGTACTTGTCCATTCATCACCTCATATCATTTCAACAGTGTTGTGTATGTACTGTGAGTAGGTTAGCTTGCACTGAAACAGTGCACTGAAACAGAAGACACTGAAGTTTACCATCAAATTGGAATGCAGCTGAAGCATTATTACATGTAGATCGGTTTTTTCATATGTGGACTAAGTGAGGATGTATGACAAGCTTGCAAAGTTGCTCAGGAATTCCTGAGGATTGGAATTATTCTGGTGGAATGTGCGGATAAAAATGCTTAAGTATTTGTAACCAGACTTAGGAGTGTGACATCTAGGAAATAAGGAAATCTACAAACATGGTAAAGATTCTTGGCATTCATCTGGAGAAGTGAGGAACTCCAATAAAACAAGCTACTGGTGGAGGAGCGTGGAGGTATCATTGGCTACTATACATGTGGGTGATGCAGGTAAATAGGTCAGACTGAAATTCAACTGGTGCACTACATACTGTGATCACCCACTTAATCATGTTTGTGTTAATTGGCTAAATAAGATTATGATTGTATGACTTACTGTCATTTCCCAATTTTGTTTACTTTTAGCCTGGAGCTAGATGCTTCAAGCATCCATGTTTGTTCACATTTGATGTGGACAACTGTACACTGTGCATGTGCATTTTTTCCTAGAAATATTTCATTTTCATCAACTGGATACTCGGCTAAGTGTAGCGTGAAAATTGACAGTTTTGTGGACAATATGGTCAGGGATGAAACCTTAATAATAATAATAATAATGGTGATGATGATGATGATGATGATGATGATGATGATGATGATGATGATGATATTATTTAACAATGTGCTGTACTTACATTCTAATAGATTTTCCGCTATTAAATATTGAGGCAAATGTATTTACTCATGTGTCATGTGTTTGTTTCATGGGGTAAATAGTCGACCACAAATTGTCAAGAATATCAAGTGTGTTTACCTTTTTAAGGCAATTTGATTCTGGATAATTCTCTGTAGAGTTCATCACAAGAAATCTTAGGACAAGTTGTTTTCAGTGGGTTCATATTGTCATGGTGGGACATTTCATTAAATTCATACTGGTGTACAGTGTACAAGATTTCCATCCTACACTGGTTGGGCTTTTTATCAAAGCAAACTTGTCCTTATTTCCTTTTCTTCCTGTGATCTTGACACAAATTTACCTTGTTCTATGTAAATAAGATTCTTTTTAAAAGAGTTGGCAGGCTCAAAAGGACATGTACTCTATATGTAGATGACAATGTAATAACCTTTTACAGCCTGGATTGACAGGATTTCACAGCAAAGCTAGAAATTCCACAAAATAATGTTAGAAGTTGGGTTATGTAACTAAGTCAGTTTCAGTTTCAAGTTGACATGTGCATCTTGGTTATCAGGAACAATCAAAAGATTTCAATGTCATGGTACTTTTGATGACACTTTCATTTTCTCTTTGATATTCAGCTTATTGTGATTTTGACTGACAACAAGTCAACTGTATGCAATTTACTCTTGTTGTTGAGAGGATTATAGAAAATACATGACAAATGTTGTACACATAATCTACAGGAATTTTTATGCACACTCTGGGCTATTTGGTCATATTTTGAGTCTGTAAATTTTAGGAATTCAAGAAGGTTTTTGTGATTGGAAAGAATCACAATCACAAAGATCATTTTAGAAAGAATCAACCATTTGCTTAGTAGATATCCTGATCTCATAAATTTAACATGGAAGTGCTTAGGAAGCAATGGAATAAAATTGGTCCTCTATTTCATGGCAACAAGGCAATGTTAGATACTTCATCTACCTAGTACTCTTGGCATGTTGAATATTTAAATGTTTGTGTGTTTGTATCACTAGCATCCCAAACTGCAGCAATTACCCACCAATTACTGCACTAAGCAAACTTTAGGGAGTTTCTTAAGTGCATTGCTACCACCTTTAATGACATGCGAGATAAGTGTGGTATCATGACAACTCCTTACTTTTGGTTGGTCAAAAGTGTGTGTGTGTGTGCGTGTGTGTGTGACTGTGTGTATGTGTGTGTGTGTGAGTGTGTGTGTGTGTAGTGTGTGTGTGTGTGTGTGTGTGTGTGTGTGTGTGTGTGTGTGACTGTATGTATGTGTGTGTGTGTAGTGTGTGTGTGTGTGTGTGTGACTGTGTGTATGTGTGTGTGTGTGTGTGTGTGTGTGTGACTGTGTGTATGTGTGTGTGTGTGTGTGTGTGTGACTGTGTGTATATGTGTGTCTGTCTGTCTGCCTGTACATTGGTGTGTGTGTGTATGCGCGCTCGCGTGTGTGTGCATGTGTTTCTGTGTTTGATGGATATCTGTTTGTTTGTTTTCAAAGAAGGGGCAGGGGTAAGAGCTAGAGGAGAATGACACCAGGAACCTAGATATTTTCTTACAGCCAAGTCCAGGCCTGTTGTTGATCTTGTGGTGACATTATAGGCAGCAATTACATGTAGACTTTCATGTCAGCGACCCTCTAATGATCAGGTCCCTAGACTGAAACTGCAAATATCATAAAGGTTCAGTCGGACAAAGTCTTGCATGTAGGTGCTCGGACTTGTCTCCTAATTTAGAAGCAGCTTCATCTCATGGGGTGGTGTGTGGGTTGGCCAGAGTTAAATTGCTTGGAACGGCAAAATACACCTATGCAGAAATCTAGTGTGAGCTGCTTGAGAATGCAACAGCACGTTACTTTATTTGATACCTTTAAATATTTCATCATTTCTTGCCCATTAAGAAATGACGCACATTAGGAGACATGAGATTTGACCAATAATTTTTCATCCTCAGTGGGTATGTTCCCATCACATTTCTCAATCTCCCACCCACTGAAATGGAATTGCCCACTTTTACATACTTTGCCTTATGTTAGGAGAGTACCATTTCTACTCTAGGTGTTGGCCTATTTCTTTTTATTTTGGGGGTGGGTTTGAGGTGGGGATGAATTCCTAGGTCAATGTTGTTTCAGAAGAAAGTATAAATTGGTACATGTATGCCCATTATCTCATGAGATATGAGAGTGGCTGTTATGATTGTAAGAAGATTGATTATTAACTACATGTAAGTGATAATACTGAATGAATAATAGATACATAATATGATGATAATAATATGTTATCGATAATTACGATAACTTGAATAACTACATAAGCAAATACGTAAGTAAAATAAAAATAATCCATTCATCAATGAATTTTGAAACAATGAATAATTACCTGAAAAAAAAATACATATGGGGTAAATAAATTAGTCAGTACATGCTATACAAAAGCAAATACACTGTAGCTGCATAGCCATAGAGACCATTCTCCTATTCTCCCTGGTGGGATATCCAGCTTTGTGTACCTCCAACAGCTAGGGTCATCTGAGGTCATGAAAGTTATGACCTTGAGGTCACCTGGGCACTGAGTCAGACATGTGTTTACAAACAATCCTGTGACCTTACATGACCCCAGGGGGTGCCTGGTGGTAATGGAGTGTGTTTACACAGTGGGCCCAAAAAATAACAGCTCAGTTATCAGATGGAAGGGAAAGCTGCATGGCAACTCCCCATATCTCTTTCCTCCTCCCATGGAACAAATGAACTAGTAGTGGTAGATCATCATTATGCTGCAGTGCCAGTGGTATGGGGTTGTACATGTACTTATGAGCCAATGTGGGACAAACTTTCACGAAGTAATCTGTTGTCAACCCCAGACATCAGAAAACAACATCAAACCTACTGGAAACTGTTTATCTAGAAAACAATTTTCATGGCATTATAGGTCTTTCTAAAAACATCATGATAGCAAAGAATTTATTTTTTACCATTGAACTAAACTATACTTGGACTTTAAAGGTAAATGACATGATTGGGGGTAGTCCTCAACTTGGGCTGATACTACTCTAGAATCAAGTAAACTATATGCAAGGCTTCTCCTGTGAAAATCTTGTAGTCAAACGTTGACTCATTCTAGAATAACTAATGTCTATTGTCCCTCGTGGTAGGCAAACCTGCTGTGTGGCTCTCTATGGGGCTTATTTTTATCCTACCCGGCAAAGAATAAGATACTCCTATGTTTATGCTTGATTTCTATTTAAGTAAACAAATTACAGACAAATCCTCCCAGGTGGGAGATCCACATCTGATAGTGAACAGCTGGTATATATTTCAACTCATTTGGTTCTTGAGGCATTTTCAAGTGTTCCCAATGATGTCACTAACCTTTAAGTTTAAATGTGTTTATCCGCATCAAGAAAATGAAAATGCTAAAACCAATTGCTCAGATTTCGTGTATACATGTAGTTCTGTCATTGGGCTTGTTCAAGCGCTCTCCTAAAGCGAACCGTACCGTGCCAGAGGAGGCGCCTGAACACCCCTAAAGCGAACCGTACCGTACCGAACCGCTCCAGAAGCGTGCCACGGAGGACCACCTCCCGATGTGGTCTAGAGCGTGCCAAGGCAAACCGTACCGTACCGCGTTAAGCACCTGAACGCATCCTGCAATACTTTAACGTGTGATTCCCTCAGATTAAAGAGTAAAGCGTACCAAATTGGTACCTCGGAAGCACGCTTCCCACATTTTTGCCTGAACACTCGCAAATGAGCCAATCTGGCACGGTACGCATTGGGTTGGCACGGTAGGGTACGGTTCGCCTCCAAAAGCGCTTGAACAGGCCCATAGATATGCTGTAAATGTTGTGGATGTAGGGAAAACAAAATTGCCTATAGCCCTATGTCACACAAAGAGCTTTCTGAGTAGACATTATCCATTGGTCAGCTTTCAGTGGGAAAGGGAGGGGGTAGACAATATTGCTGCTTACAGAACGTAGCTGTTTTTCGACAGCAATGAAGTTTGTGATATGTGATTATAGAAAAATTCAAATGGGGTGAGGTGGGAAAGGTCTTGAAAAGCAGAGTAAGAGAAAATGTACCATTTTCCTTGACCATTTAACAAATCATGGCAATACAGAGTGTGCTTTGGAAGAGTTTGAAGAGAGACCTTGTATAAGGCAGCTAATCTCCAGCTCCCTGGATTATGGATTATGGTAATCTAGTCTCAATCCTTTAGTCCTTCATTTCTTTGTGAGAAACAGTAACTTTTACATTTCTGTGAGGACTGTGGCTTTGATTGTAAATAGTAATGGTAATCATGGATCTTATAAGAGTATACATCTAGCCATAGGCGTACGCAGGATTTTTCCAAGGGGGGTGTTTTTCCGCGGCCAAAACCTAGGTTCCACATTCTTCCCGTCCGGGCAAGTCGCCCGAAAACACGAATATACGGGGGGGGGGCGGTGGTGGGGGAGGGGGGATTTTTTTTCCCGCAAACCAAGTCCAAAATTTCACCGTCACCCGCCAGTCGCCGAAAACATGTTCCAATAAAATGGGGGGGGTGGGGGGGGGGGGGGGGGGGGGGGGGGGGCAATACCAAATTTTTTTTTCACACAATCCAAGGTCCTAGTTTTTTTCCCATTCACGCAATAACGAAAAACTCAATCACAGAAGGCGGGGGGGGGGGTGTTAGAAAATTTTTCTTCAAAATCTACTACAAAATCATTTATTTCTCATTTTCAGACACCCCACTTTTTTAAGAAAAAGGGGGGTGATTTCAGGTAAAAAGGGGGGTGTTTAGGGGTGTTTAACACCCCCCTTCGGCAAAAGGGGGGTGTTTGAACACCCCAAACAACCCCCCCCCCTGCGTACGCGTATGCATCTAGCTCTTCTTGCAGTAGTACATGTATGAGGTAAGTTACAGCGAAAGTCAAAATCTAAATATCGGGAGATGGACTCAGTGATTAGCAAATGCATTCTACAGCCACTGTCTGAATTTCCAGATTGCCATATCTTACATAACTTGAGTTAATGGCTTTTTCCAAGTGTTATACTATTTTGTATTATTGTTTTTCCTTCGAAAAAAACTAGTTACATGTATGTACAGGACATACATGTGTACAAACCCAAACTGTATATTTATTAATGTATCTGTTTTTAGTTGGATCAAATCTTATATCCAAATAATAATAATAATAATAAATTTGGTGGTAAACTCGATCTGTGAATCTGTCAACAATAGCAGATATTTTGAAGGATTCATCCTGATACCATGGCAGTTACAATGATGTTTTTTTTTTTTTTCAATTTAACCATAGAATCAGACAGTGGGCACACAACCCTGTATCATATCACATTTTCATGACACGGGATGACTTTTAAGACTTGGTGGAATGATCCTCCAGCATTGAGATGTGTTGAAGACTGGTGTATGAACTTTTGTGGGTGGGGCAGGGTCCATGCGACAATGTTGGGGTGGGCTAATACTGTAGTAAAACAGTTTCCAGGATGTGGCCTAGTCATATGTGGGATGCAGTTGGTTTATTGGTTTTTGAAAACAATTTTTTTTATTCTTCTGTTTTCACTATATCTCCAGTGCTTCCAGGGTGGTAGTCAGAGTGGGTGTATCATTTTGACCAGGCAGGAAGGAATTTGATTGCAGAAAAGAGCAAATGGTCTCTTCTACTTGTGATTGTAGAATATTATAGTTTGATTTATGATCATCATCATCATTTCCTGGAATACTGAGGGTCAGACAATGTCAATTATTTGGATGACTCAGACAAAATTGTGGTAGAATTAAAGGGTTTAGAGCAACATTTTGGTGTGGATAACTGATGCATATTGACAATTGATCTGCAGAGAATGAAAGCTTCCGGTCCCTCATATGTTTACTACAACTTTGTACAAGTTTTATTTAGTTCACTATTGCTATCACTTTCACTTGTAGTAGCTGGAATAGTTTTGAATAGCCAACTATGGCCTTTATTGACATAAGTTATATATCACCACTTTTCCTTGTGTAACTGGATTGGTGTTGAATTTTATAAACATAAGTTATCACTTTTACCTGTAGTAGCTGAAATGGTTTTGAATAGTCAGCTATAAGTTTTTTTTCAACATAAACTATCACTTTCCCTTGCAGTAGCATTATCAATTTTCAGTCTCCAGAGTGGACTTTTGATCAGGGTTGCCAGGTTTTTCGATTCTCAAACGGCCAAATTATGCCAAATTACCGGCCAAATTCAGTGAAAAAAGGCCAAATTCAGAATTGATGCATTTACGGGCACCATAGCCTAGATTTGGTTAGAAATAACATTGTAATCAATTTATAACACCTTTGAAACCTCTGCTGCAACTGAAAATTTGAGTGCCGTGGTTTACGCGGAGCCAGATTTTTCACGTGAAATACATGCACACCGCTACTTTTCGACTGAAAATCCCCGGAAAATAGGGTTTTATAATGATTTTTTATAGGTCAGTGAAAAAGGCCAAAAAACGGCCAAAAAGCCGTTTGGCCGGCACTTTGAATTCTTCCCGGCCAAACGATCTTAAAAACGGCCAAATTCAGTGTTTTTGGCCGGAAAAAGGCCAAACTGGCAACCCTGCTTTTGATATCATGAGCTGTAGTTTTCTACAGTCTAGTTGCCCTTGATTCCTTCAAGAGCTGTGTGTTGATTCTGGTACTCAGGTGAAGAAGAACAAATTTGTTTGGTATGCTTTGCTCTGATGAACAGAAGTTATTTCCTAAAAGCAAGGCTAAAAGTAGATTACTGGAATAGAAAAGGAAATGCAGCCTTCCTTTTGGGTCCTCCCTTCTTTTGAAAGGCCATTGACTGGAACTAATGGAGGTGTGGAAGTGGGATTAATTCATTAGAATTGTTGAATAGATTGCTTTTTATGTGAGGACATCAATTATTCAAGACAAATTAGTCCTTGAATTGAGGTCACTATAGCCTTAAAGCTGGCATTCTGGCATTCTTGATGTATAAATTGGTATCACAAGGACTGACAAAATTAATAACTGCAGCTATCTTTCTACTTCTGAATAAAGTTTGTAGAATATGTTGCAATTCTATGAAACTTGAACATGCAATTAATTTTTAATGTGCTCTTCAGTGCAGTAATTTTCATTTATGTGAACTAATTTTAAACTGAAAGTTATCATTAGGCCTACACTGCAGTTCAATGCTAATCTTGTTCTGATGTTATTCCACCTCCCTATCACATGCCATCCTATGCCTCATCCCACTTGTCCCCATGCATAATTGGCTGTTCTAATATCCACATTATTCCCTTACTCCCCTCTCCTTGTCCACCTCCGCTTTCCCTCTCTCCGCTCTGCCTCCCCTTTTCCCCTCTCCCCTCCCTCCCTTCTCCCCTCCTATCCTCACTTCTCTTCTTCTGCATCCCACTCCCTCTCCTCTCCTCTTCTCTCCTCTCCTCTCCTCTCCTCTCCCCTCCCCTCTTCCCTCCTCTCCTCCTCCCCCTCCTTATGCACCCACCCCCTCTCCTCTCCCCTCCCCTCCTCCCTCCTCCCTCCCTTTTCCCCTCTCTCCTCTCCTCCCCTCTCCTCTCCCCTCTCCCCTCCTCTCGTCCTCCCCCTCCCAATGCACCCTACTCCCTCTCCTCTCCCCCTCCTCTCCCCCTCTTCTCTCCCCTGCTCTCCCCTGCTCTCCCCTCCTCCCCCTCTTCTTCCCCCTCCTTCTGTACCCCACTCTCCTCTTCCACCCACATCCCCAACATACCAGGGGAATATAGTCAGAGTTGATGTAATATCAATCACACACATAATCCAGACCTAGTTGACAAGAACCCAATCCCTCAATCTCTGATTGAAAACCAATTCCTCTTGGCTTGTGCATAATACCAACAGCTGCTTCACCTTTTCATTTATCCTTCCCATCTCCCATTGTCTCTGCCATACACATGACATTGTACACAGGAGACATGTACATGTACATAATATTTCAACTAATTTTAATCCTACGAAGTAAAGTGAAATCTTTCATGAGTAATTCAGTAAGTAAAATATAGATTATTCCACTTGTAAAGTAAAAGGGTGTTGATATTCTAACATTCATTTCTAATTGCTTATACACATGATACTGGTATTATACACAGGAGACATTTCCCACTAGAGTCACATGGATATCCCATCTTACATCAAATGAAGTGGTACTGACCATTCACCCCTGCCTTAAAACAATACTGTATCATTAAATAAATTGATGAAAATAAAAAATTGAAAATTAACTAACTAAGTAACTAAATACACTAACTACCAGTAAATAACTAGCAGTACTTAGAACACAATGTCCTTAGGGGAAGTGATTTTCCGCGATAACGGCAAACGGACGGAATTTCCTGAAATCACAATTTGAAACGGAAAATGAGTTTTCAAACAGAAAATCACGGAAAACCTCTTTTTCTCTCCAATTTTTTTCTTTTTGAAAGGAAAAAACACAAAACTCAGAACAAAAATTACAAAAAAGTTGACACAAAAACACAGAAACAGCAAGAAATATTTGTTTCAAGTTTTATGTAAATGGAATTGTCCATTTTTTTCATGTTTACAAAGTCTATGGTAAAACGAAATTTCCATTTTTCAGACAAGTTGAAACGGAATTCCAGATTTTTGGAAACAGAAAAGGCCTTTTCTTGAAACGGAAAATCACTGTCCCTATATCCTGTACTTCAATCTGAATGGTATGATTGCTGAGGTGTTCAAAGTACATGTATCTTTACAAAATAAGGCACTGAAACGAAGAACTTTGTCCATCTTTAAATAAAAGTAATGCCCCCTAAGTATGATCATAATTATAACAGTAATTACTTTCACTTGTGTATAAAGAAAACACATTCAGCATACAATTTCAAGGTCAAATACAGTGTGTGTAAGAGTTACCACACTTACAATGAGAATATAGTGGCAACTACCTTTGGCATATATTGTAAGATTAGGCTCCATGTTTAATTTGTCTTTACTGATTTTGACTAATTTTAGCTCCTTCCTTATGAATCCTTAGATTTAACACTGCATTTACTTGCACATCAGATATTCATCAACTTTCTTGCCAGACTCCTCAAAACATCCCTGTGACACCAGAACTATCTCTCATCCATAAATCGTAGAACGTGATAATGAAATAAACATGACGGCATAACATGAAGAATGTGACCCAATTTTTTCCCATCCTGGAATTGTCGTCTCCCTTCATATAACACTGTGGCATACTCACACGTAGGTCTAGAGATGTCTATAGAGATGTCTAGAGATAAGACAACGAACCAGTCTTCATCAGAATCAGATTTGTCTTGCTATCAAGATCTCATATTTACTTTCCCTGTCACAACTGCGTGAGAAATGTAACAAGATATATGGCTCATGTACATACCAGAATTGCTAGAGTACCAGTCTTGTACATTAAACATAGGTACATGTGTGTATGTTTCTCTGCACGTGTAAAGGCAGAGCCTGTGATTTGCTTACTCAACAGACAGTTTGATTTTGCTTTAACCAGTATTTGCTGTATATATTGACAATGGGTTAATAAAATCAGCGAGAATCATTCACAATGAAATATATATAAAAGCCTCAAATCTTAAAAAGTATGGTTGCTAACTAGCATTATTTGTCTTATCATTTATCATTTGTCAAAATTGTCCCCAAACTTTGTTCTTGATTGATTGATTGCTTGCTTAGTTGATTGAGTTGATTAGTTAATTAGTTAATTAATTAGTTAGCTAATTCTTGGTTCCAATCTTATTACTATTATGATTTTATTCCACTATTCTAAAATCACAAATAGAAGTAACATTTGTGAGACCAAAATTGACAAGTCAAGTAATCATATCAGCAGTATCAACTTTGTTTTGCACCACCAGTGATAGCACAACATGAGATATTGACGTTGTAGATACCTCACTGGTGTGATGTACACAGGAGGCATTTGGCATGTCCATGGTCGATTACGTTGTCCTGACTTCTCAGTCATTCAACCTGTGATTTATACCGTGGGGGCATTTATGATCTGTTGTTAGACTGAAATGGCATATCATCATTTGATCAGGGCCAAATGTTTATTATGATATACAACACAGTCTTATATTGTGTGACTAAACAAATATATGTAATTGGTTTTGGTGGAATGTTGTAGCGTTGAATGAGGGAATTAAAGGTGAAAAGGTTACAAATATGATCTCAATATTTGAAGAAATTGTGGCAAATTCTGTGACATTGGTTACTGTTATTCTTGGAAATCATGAACAAGCAGCTTGTAAACATAATTATACAGCACACATATATGTCTGTGGAATTGGCACATTGTACACTTGCACTGTAGTAGTTGTTGGAATTATTTTATCAGGCAAGTGTGTACAGTGACTCTAAAGTGTGTTTGTGTGTGTGTGTGTGTGTGTGTGTGTGTGTGTGTGTGTGTGTGTGTGTGTGTGTCGTCGTCGTGGTCGTGGTCGTCGTCGTGGTCGTGTCGTGTGTGTGTGTGTGTGTGTGTGTGTGTGTGTGTGTGTGTGTGTGTGTGTGTGTGTGTGTGTGTGTGTGTGTGTGTGTGTGTGTGTGTGTGTGTGTG